>CAIGQW010055694.1:3570671-3592130 GCA_903798125.1 Danio choprae | reverse complement strand
ATATATCAACAAAATACAATAAAAACATCAGAATAAACTGTACATTCAACATTTTAGGATAAAACAGTAATAAAAAACAATAATAATCAGTATATTTACAATGATTCATTTATAATAATCTAGATGTGTGTGCGTGTGCGTGTGTGTGTGCGTGTGTGTGTGTGTGTGTGTGTGTGTTTGCAAGCGCATCACTGATGTTTTTATTGGTCTCCTCTCTCTGTCTGTGACAGGCATTAATGTATTGTGCCGCTAGAAGGATACAGTCAGTTTTTTCCCCTAGTAAATACTGCAGTTGTGTTGTATTGTCTGACTCAGTGAACTGAGGGTAAATGCTCTGGAGTTTGGGGTAGAATGTTTCTCTGATGTGCTGATAGTTTGTGCAGCGGGTGAGGAAGTGTTCCTCCGTCTCCACCTCTGCCTGGGCACAGTGTGGGCAGATGCGGCTCTCTCTGGGTTGCCAGTTCTGTCTGTATCGGCCCGTCTCTACAGTCAGACTGTGAGCGCTCAGTCTGTATTTGGTCATTGTTGTTCTTAATTTACTGTCCTTTACTGCACTCAGATATGTTGCTGTGGTATAATCTCTATTTAGGTCTAAATAACATGTAAGTTTACTTTGTTTTCCTGCTGCTTCATTCCAGTAAGTCAGATACTCTTCTTTTCGTGCATTCATCATTTGATTAGGCTTAACTTTGTGGATGAGCATGTCAGTGTCCTGATGCTGCCTGCTGTTAGTCATATTCATTGTGTTGGTTTGTGTTTGTAGCTTCAGGACCATCTGAATCAGGGGGCTTTTTTCAATGTCCATTTCTTGGTTTTTGAGGGCTTTAAAATGATAAGAGTTGGGGTCACTCATTTTTATGTGTTTCCAAAATTTGACAGCTCGTTTCTCAGTGCGCATGAGTAGAGGATACTGGCCTAATTCTGCCCTGCATGCATTGCTGGGTGTATTCCTCTGTACTCTGAGGATGCTCCTACAGAACTCTGCATGGAGGCTTTCAATTGGATTCTTATCCCACTTCTCAAACTCATGACTGAGGAGAGGACCCCACACCTCACTCCCGTATAGCACTATTGGTTCAATCACTGACTGGAAAATTTTGAGCCAGATTCGAACAGGAATTTCTATTTGTGTTGATTTTTTAATGGCGTAAAAGGCCCTTCTTGCTTTCTCTTTCAGTTCATTCACAGCCAAATGTAGTTTTCCATTAGCACTTATTTTCAACCCAAGGTATGTGTAGCTTGTGGCAGGTTCGACTTTTGTCATACCAAGGGTGAAACTGTGTTTCTTTCCCTGACATCTGGGTTTTTTCTGGAAAATTAGGGTTTTGGTTTTCTTTGGGTTAACGGTCAGGGCCCAGGTCTGACAGAAGCTGTGCAGGATATCCAGCTGCTGCTGTAGACCCTCCTCTGTTGACGACAGCAGCAGCAGATCATCTGCAAACAGCAGGAACTTTACACTGGAGTCGTATAGTGTGAGACCCGGCGTATCTGCTTGCTCTAAGAGCATTGCCAATTGATTGATGTAAATATTGAAGAGGGTCGGTGACAGTGGACAGCCCTGTCTCACACCCCGCCCCTGAGTGAAGAATTCTGTTCGCTTATTTCCAATTTTAATCGCACACTGATTGTTTGAATACATTGTTTTTATAATATTGTATGTTTTACCGCCAATACCTGATTCTTGAAGTTTAGACAGCAGACCTTCATGCCAAATTGAATCAAATGCTTTCTGAAAATCTACAAAGCAAGCAAATATTTTGTTTTTGTTTTGATTGACGTGTTTGTCAATTAGAGTCTGAAGGGTGAAGATATGGTCTGTTGTTCTGTAATTTGGCAGAAACCCAATCTGACTTTTGCTGAGGACATTGTGCTCTGTAAGGAAGCCTATGAGTCTGGTGTTGATGATGCTGCAGAACAGCTTCCCCAGATTACTGCTCACACAGATGCCTCTGTAGTTGTTAGGGTCTGATTTGTCTCCGCTTTTGAATATGGGCGTTATTAATCCTTTATTCCATATGTCAGGGAAATGACCAACACTCAGAACCAAATTGAACAGTTTCATTATAGCCAATTGGAATCTGTGATTTATGTTTTTAATCATTTCATTAAGGATACCATCTGAACCACTTGCCTTTTTTGTTGGTAGGACCTGTATTTTATCTATTAGCTCTTTCTCTGTGATTGGGTAGTCTAACGGATTTTGGTATTTGCCAAATATTTGCTCTGTATGGGTTAATTTATTATATATAAGTGATTGTTCAGTACTCATGTTTATCTTACTAAACAGTTTTTCAAAGTGGTTTTTCCAGGTTTCTCCATTTTGTATTGTTAGCTGTTCACGTTTCTTTTTATTAAGGAGGTTCCAGTTGTCCCAGAAATGGCTTGAATCAACAGATTCTTCAATAGTTTTCAGCTGTTTTTGGATGTACTCTTCTTTCTTTCCTCTGATTGTGCTTTTATATGTTTTAAGCTGCTCGAAGTACTGCAGACGTACATCTGTATTCTCTGCTTGTCTGTGTTTTTGGTTTGCTAGTTGTCTTAAGTTTTTCCTCAGCGTTTTACAATCAAAGTCAAACCATTTTTCATTCTCCTGTTTTTGTTTAACGGTTTTCTTAGTAGTTTTAATTTTAGATATCGTTGCCAAATAATCAAATATGTCATTTATGTTTTCTACAGCTAGATTAACACCATCTCCATTATGAGGATAACTATTCTCCATAAATCTATCCAAAAGTAAACCTATTTGGGGGTCTTCAATTGTGTTTCTGTATTTTTCAGAGCTGTCTTGTACCCATCTGTAATTATTTTTAATGTTATACAATTTACTGGATTGTGATAATATATTAGTATTTTTGTTCCTTTTTATATAAAGCGTAATTTGGCTGTGATCTGATAGAGGTGTTAGTGGTTTAACAGTGAATGCACTGAAAGAGAACAGATCTAAATCTGTGATCATGTAGTCAACTGTTGAGCTACCGAGAAGTGAGCTGTAGGTGTATCTCCCCAGAGAGTCTCCTCTCACCCTGCCATTGACCAGATACAGACCGAGGCTTCGACAGAGCTTAAGTAGGAGCTTTCCGTTCTTATTTATTTGGGCATCAGAGTTATTCCTAGAGACATTTACACTGTTTTGTTGATAACTCTGTCCAAATATGTACTTATTCCCACTGTCTGTGGTACAGTCAGTTAAGGATCCTGTTCTAGCATTGAGATCTCCACACAGCAGCACACTTCCCTTCTCTCTCTCTCTCTCTCTCTCTCTCTCTCTCTCTCTCTCTCTCTCTCTCTCTCTCCCTCTCTCTCTCGCACGCGCGCAAGCACAATTTCAATGTATTGTGACAAATATTTAATTAAATGTTAATGTATAGCTTGGCCTAAATAATGGCCTATATTTTAAAATATATTGCTACATATGTAGCCTATTGAGACGTTCTGCAATTTCCTTTCAGCCTCCTCTCTTGCTCTTGCTGTAGTTTTTGATTATATTTTAATTATTATATGTTTGAACAAAACAAACGCTGCTCCCTCGCTGTGTCCGGTTTTCAATTTCAGAGATCTTTCAGTTCTCGCCATGGTAGCACACAACATAATCGATGCATCTATGCTCGAGCTTCAGGGCTTTACGACAGTAACGTGCACGAGCAATTGTCTAGATTATTTAAACTGAACTCGGATTAGTTAGAGGAAATGATCTTCAACTTGCTGTTATGGAACCAATTTAAGGGTGGACGTTTAGTTCGGCTCATTGAAGTCAGGTTTTTGACTTTGATCCCCGCTTTTCTAAGCGACTTTTATGACACAGCCCCCTGGTGTCTTGCAGAGTTTAGCTCTGACTAGTTTCAACACCCCTGCCAGGAAGTTTCTAGTAGCCTATGCTAGTTAGAGGTTGATTAGCTGGTTCATTCATTCATTTTCATTTCGGCTTAGTCCCTTTATTAATCTGGGGTCGCCACAGCGGAATGAACCGCCAATTTATGTATCATATGTTTTACGCGGCGGATGCCCTTCCAGCTGCAACCCATCACTGGGAAACATTCATACACACTCATTCACAGACATACACTACGGACAATTTTGCTTACCCAATTCACCTACAGCGCATGTCTTTGGACTGTGGGGGGAACCGGAGCACCTGGAGCACCACGCCAACACAGGGAAAACATGCCACACAGAAATGCCAACTGACCGAGGCTCGAACCAGCGGCCTTCTTGCTGTGAGGCGATCATGCTACCCACTGCGCCACCGTGAGGCCTGATTAGCTGGTTCAGTGTGTCTAATTAGGATTGGAGCTCAACTCTGCAGGACACTTGCCCTCAAGAACGAGTTTGAGTTACACGTAAGATTTTTTTCTTTCTGTTGAACACAAAACAAGAAATTCTGAAGAATGAAAAAATAACATCCATTGCCATTCACAGTAAGAGCAAAAATATTGAAGTCAATAGCTGTTTTTGTCCAACATTCTTCAAGATCAGCGATCCTTTGTGTTCAGCGGAAGAAAGAAAAACAGGTTTGGAACAAGTGGAGGATGAATTTTCATTTTTGGGTGAACTATCCCTTTAACAACAACATGTACCATTTATATAAAAGCAATGTTTAGTACCATAACATTGTTTTCTCTGTAAATTACAATGAGGAAGTGTAGACATGTCAAAAACATACTTTCATACGCCTGGCAAATTCTGACCTAAAGTTACTTTTATACAACCAGCAAGTTTTTGTTTTGTTTTTTTTGACTGGAAATGACATAAGCTTCTCCAAAAGATAATGATTCACTCATTCATTTTCTTTTCGGCTTAGACCCTTTATTAATCTGGGGTCGCCACAGCGGAATGAACCGCCAACTTATCCAGCATATGTTTTACACAGCGGATGCCCTTCCAGCTGCAACCCATCACTGGGAAACATCCATACACACTCATTCACTACGGACAATTTAGCTTACCCAATTCACCTATACTGCATGTCTTTGGACTTGTGGGGGAAACCGGAGCACCCGGAGGAAACCCACGTGAATATGGGGAAAACATGCAAACTCCACACAGAAACGGCAACTGAACCACCCGGGCCTCAAACCAGCGACCTTCTTGCTGTAAGGCGATTGTGCTACCCACTGCGCCACAGTGCTGCCAAAAGATAATGATGATGAAGATAAAAATTTTATTGTTTGGCCACAATGATGAAGCCTTCATTTGGCAAAAAAAAGGATAAGCCTTCAACCCTAAGAACACCATCCCCACTGTCAAACATGGCAATGGGAATCTAACGTTGTAGTCTGTGTTTTTCTGCCGGTGGACCAGTAAACCAGATCCCAGTATGCAAAAGGCAATGCCACCATGCAAAAGGAGCAACAGAACAAAGTTCTTAACAAAAACATTAGACAGTCTGCTGAGAAACATAACCTTGGCACCATTTCAGGATGAAAAAGACCCAAAACACACAACAAAAGTGGTGAAGAAACAGTTAGCAGACAAAAAACATTAACGTTTTGCAGTGGCCCAGCCAGAGTCCTGACTTAAATACAATTGAGAAACTTTGGAGATAGCTAAAGATCACGGTGATGACAAGGAGACCCTCCAACCTAAAAGAGTTGGAGCCCATCGCCAAAATAATACCAATTATAACAAGCGTTTGATTGCTGTAATAGCCAATAAAAGTTTTTCGATTGATTAATGAGAGTGGTTTGAATAATTTGGGACATGCGATATAAAGAAATATATGTTTTCCACAATGATGCCTCTTACATCGTCTTATTATCTTTTGCGAGAAGCCTGCATGTGTCCTATTTTATTAAACTTGCTGGTTGAATAAAAGTCACATTAACTCAGAATTTGCCAAGGGTTCGGGCTTATATTCATACGTGTGTGTACATCACTATTATCCAGAGCTTTCTGGCTACAAGAAAACCTCGCAAAAAAAAAAAAAACGCGCTCAGCACAGAGTCGCGAGCACGCGCATACAGGTTCGCGCAGTGAGGGAGAAGAACAGCGGCGGGCGCGAGACTGAAACAGAACCGCAGTGGATCACATGCAGAAGACCAGCCCACGTTTATATTATACTGATACAAAAAAAACGCACTAGTATAAGGTAGAATAAACTAATACTTTATCCTGGTAAATCTCAATTCTGGAGCACCTCCTAAACTTTCACATGCTTGCGGGTTTATTTTAATTCAAAATGAGAAGGATTATGATGATTTTCGCACTAGATTAAGGTGAGTTTACTTTAGATCTGTATGCTTGCTGTTGCAGTTTAATTACGCGCATTTTGATTCTCACATCATTTGCTTGATGTGGGTGTGTCACTTTCTCACTGCTGTAGTCTGTATGTGTGTGTGCGCTTTATAAACAGTATTTCCACTGAATTAAGATATGGCCATTTGGCACGCGCATGTAAAAGACGCGCGTCCCATATGTGTGTGTGTGTGTGTGTGTGTGTGTGTGTGTGTGTGTTGTCTGCTCATCTCCAGACTGCTACCTCTTTCATTTTCAAAGAGTGAGACGGATGAAAGGGAAAAGTCATTGATGTGAGATTGATTGATGATCCAATCGATTCCAGCGATAAACGCAGCGCGGTGCACGAGTCAGGTGCACTGTTTATTATGTGTTTGCCTGTCATAAATCACAAAAGGTTTTATAGCTGCAGATATGGGTGTGTCATTTGATGCTCTTTGTTTTTGTTCACAGACACCGGTGGTCGTGTGGACTTTTAAGTACAGCATGCGCTTCAGATGATTAACGCAATATGACTTATATCCATTAAAAATTATGAATATGTTAGGGTTTTTATTAAAAGATTTGAAACAAATCTAAATAATCGTGGGTGGGACTGACTGATGCTGTTTTATTAACACCAAATATACAACACTCATATGCATTGTTGCTCTTCTATAAAATCTGTCATGTTGAAGATCTGAAGGGAGATGAGGATTAGAGGATAGTACACTAATAAATCTGGCTGTGGTGCTTTATTATTTCATTTCTGTCCCTGTATATGATCACAGAATGGATTCCTGCTCTGAAGGAGATACGTGTATAGGCAGGTGAACAGGTGCAGACTGAGATGTGAAAAACAGCATCTTTGGTTCAGCTCACTTGAAGAACAAAAAAGCATGGCAAATTATGCAGCAAACAGTAAATAAAGTGAATTACTTTACACATTATTATCTTAAAATCGATAGCCACTTCATGTAGATTTTAGGTTGATGCCTATATAATAGCCAACTCAGCTTTTTGATTTCCTGTAAACACAGTGGCTTTGTATAGCTCAATTAAAACATATTGTTTTTAGATATAATAATATTAGTTCGAACTGTGCCTTTGGGGTGTGATTATCTATTTTTTCAGTTGTGGATGGGTTTGCAATTCTATTTGAAGTAGAAATTACATGAAGAACACTTAAGAAAAACATTAGGTGATAGATCCAGTCCCAGTTGTTTGTATAAGACCATTTTAAGGGATGTAAACAATAACAATGGTCCTAATGTACTTCCTGTTTTACATTTTTAATATCCGTAGCTTCGGAGAATTCAGAAAGAGCCACATATTGATAAATGATGCTATGATAGCAGTTTTAACGTAAAGTTCAGATTGAATTGCCTCTTATTACAGTTATGACGACAAGCAGGAAATATTCAAGGGCCAATGACATCACCGCATTGAAATGGTCTATACATTTTAATATGTTAAATATGTAAGTTAGAATCGTTTTCATAATGTCATTTTCATGTAAATTAAAGTACAGTTAAAAAGTTTTGGGGAAGTTACTTGTGCACACCCAATCAAAATGTATTAAATTAAAAAAAAAAACTAAAAAGAAATTGTGAAATAACTGATAACCAATTGTTTTCCAAATGAAATTAATTTATCACAACACCTTTCAGTATCATTCATTCATCATTCATTCATTTTCTTTTCGGCTTAGTCCCTTTATTAATCTGGGGTCGCCACAGCGGAATGAACCGCCAACTTATCCAGCATATGTTTTTACGCAGCGGATGCCCTTCCAGCCGCAACTCATCACTGGGAAACATCCATACACACTCATTTACACACATACACTATGGACAATTTAGCTTTACGCAATTCACCTGTACTGCATGTCTTTGGACTTGTGGGGGAAACCGGAGCACCCGGAGGAAACCCAAACATGGGGAGAACATGCAAACTCCACACAGAAATGCCAACTGACCCAGCCGAGGCTCAAACCAGTGACCTTCTTGCTGTAAGGCGATTGTGCTACCCACTGCGCCACCGCGTCGCCCCTTTCAGTATCATGTGCAGAGTAAAACATGTAATGACAAAAAATCAAGACAACAAATATTTTGATGTTGATTTAGCTTATTTTAATAATCATTTTAATCAGGTTTCAACTAAGTTATACAAAGAATTATTCATTCATTCATTTTCATTTCGGCTTAGTCCCTTTATTAATCTGGGGTCGCCACAGCGGAATGAACCGCCAACTTATCCAGCATATGTTTTACGCAGCGGATGCCCTTCCAGCTGCAACCCATCTCTGGGAAACATCCATACACACCCATTCACACTCATGCACTACGGACAATTTTAGTCTACCCAATTCACCTGTACCGCATGTCTTTGGACTTGTGGGGGAAACCGGAGCACCCGGAGGAAACCCACGCCAACACAGGGAGAACATGCAAACTCCACACAGAAATGCCAACTGACCCAGCCGAGGCTCGAACCAGCGACTTCTTGCTGTGAGGCGAACGTGCTACCCACTGCGCCACTGTGAGGCCCAACAAAGAATTAGTTATAAATTAAAAAAATATATATATATATTAAATAAATAAATATTTTCAGATTGTTTGATTGATGTAAGGGGACACTGTGGATTAGTGGTTAGCACTGTCGCCTCACAGCAAGAAGGTCGCTTGTTCGAGTTCCGGCTAGGCCAGTTGGTATTTCTGTGTGGAGTTTGCATGTTCTCCCTGTGTTGGCGTGGGTTTCCTCCGGGTGTTCCGGTTTCCCCCACAGTCCAAAGACATGCGCTATAAGTGAATTGAATAAACTAAATTGGCTGTAGTGTATGTGTGTGAATGAGTGTGTAACACAGAAAATGTCAACTGACCCAGCCGAGGCTCGAACCAGCAACCTTCTTGCTGTGAGGCAACAGCACTACCCACTGCCCCACCGCCCGCCCCAAATCTTTTAAATTAATATTTTCTATAAGATGTTATAAAATATTATATTTGTGCATACACGTTATAATAGTCAGTACTAAAACCAAACCTAGAGCTAATAACAAAAAACTTACAATAATGGTCCAAAAATGACTGGAAATGTTAGGAAAAAATATTGAATAAAAACAAAATCAAGAGAAACAAAAAATATATAATACTGCCTTAAAATGTTGTAGTTTGTAATTATTTGTTGCAATATTACACTTGAATTTAAATGTATTGTTTAAATGTCTAAAGACGTACTGTGATTAAAATATTATTTTAATAAATAAATCTAGGTTATAGATAGTCACTGGGTAATGGATAAAAATATTCATTTTCAAAATGGGATGTAGGGGTGACACGGTGGCTCAGTGGGTAGCACTGTCGCCTCACAGGAAGAAGGTCGCTGGTTCGAGTCCCGGCTGGGTCATTTGGGATTTCTGTGTGGAGTTTGCATGTTCTCCCCATGTTGGCGTGGGTTTCCTTCGGGTGCTCCGGTTTGCCCCACAGTCCAAAGACATGCGCTATAGGTGAATTGAATAAGCTAAATTGGCCGTAGTGTATTAATGTGTGTGTGTGTGTGTGAATGTGAGAGTGTATGGGTGTTTCCCAGTACTGGGTTGTGGCTGGAAGAGCATCCACTGTGTAAAACAAATGCTCGAATAGGTGGCGATTCATTCCACTGTGGCGACCTCTGAAATAGAGACTAAGGCGAAGGAAAATGAATGAATGGGGTATATTCATTTATGTTGAGCACTGTATAAAAATGACCGACTTCATAATCTAACTGGCACTTGTACATCAGTTGAAGTGAGGCTTTACATGTTTTCATTTGTTTTGATCCAACAGTTCTCAACCACTAAATTCCCAAAGTTCATACGGACAAAACAAAAAGCTTGATTTGGCTACATAAAAGTTCACACAAGCGTGGAATGGATCCGAACCCTGACCCCAGCGTTCCCACTGCTGCCCCTGCAGAACAGCAACAACCAGAGCAAGAGACCAGCAGTCAGCAGACGGGCACTGATACAGAGATCACCGCCAACATCCCTCAGCCAATCAAGAGCGAGCAACAGGATCCGCCCCCCACCACAACACCTACCCCTGCTGCGGTAGACTCGGCCCACATTCAAGATGCCCCACCCAAAGACCACCTTCAGGATGCCCCACCCAAAGACCACCTGACAGTCATTGACGAGAACATGGAAACAAGTAAAGCACTATTGTTTTTTTCCGAAGCATTTCTCATTGCGTTTGTTTATTTTTAAATGTGAATCAATTTCAATTAAAAATGTATTTTATCATGCGGACTTGAAAATCCAATGTCATTTACAGACTCCATGTTTGAGGACATCTGTACGACATATCTGACAACATTTATTATTATTATTCATTTTTAGGCATGCACCAAATTTTCCGCCGCTGAAAATGATTGGTTGAAATATCATAATATATATACAGTAAATAGGACGTAGGAAACGGTGATTTCAAACCCATTTAAAGTCCACACCGTCAGACACAGACAAACACAGAAGACCACCAGATCACAATATGCCATTTCTTAGAAATTCCACAAGCAGAAAAGCATCGATTCAGCAGGTCCATCTTTGATAAATGCCAAAAGACATGAACCTCTATTACTGTCTGCCTGCTTAGAGTTGGCCTCGTTGCATCCTTGTGGAATCCCACTAAATTCTAATCTAATTAAAAATATATAAACCAACATTTTAAACAGTGTTAGTCAAGCTATGGGGGGTTTTAATGATCAACCTAGTCCCACTGTGATGAACAAGCTGTGATGCAAAATGAGCTCTCAGCATTTTGTTTCCTCAGTCTGCTTCAGTGTTAATCCTCCAACTGGCCTAAAAGGGACCGCTCACCCCAAAAATGAACATTTCCTCACCATTTACTTGCATTCAAGTGGTTCTAAAGCTATATAAGTTTATTTCTTCTGAAGAACACTGGGAATAAGCAGCAGTTAGTAGGAACAAAAAATACTATGAATGTCAATGGCTGCTTTTTGACCAACATTCTTCGGAGGAACTCATACATTTTGGCCTAACTATCCCTTTAATTCTAGATCCACAACAAAACCCACTTTTCCAATGCACTTTATGATACAGTTTGGTATTGCTTGGCTTGGTTCAGTATTTCTCAGCTGAGTTTGCATTTCCACTGCAGTTTAGTACTTCTTAAAGTTGGTGGGATTACCCCTATAGTTGCCGTGACATCATACCTCTGATTATAATAGCATACCTCTGATTATTAATAGCAATCTGTACATATATTCATCTATTGTAAATCTCTGTTCATAGTTAATACAACCTGTATATAATGTTCATAGTACATCCATCTGTAAATATCACCATAGTTTTTCTATAATTGCACTTTATAACTTATACCTATATCCTGCATTTGCTGCTATTGCACTCCTGGTTAGACCTAAACTGCATTACGTTGCTTTGTACTTGTACATGTGTAATGAAAATAAAGTTGAATCTAATCTAATCTAATCATCATAAAGTTGACATAAACAAACCAACCCACAACACAGATACAATGAATGCTGCTGATGGAATGGTGCTTTTAAACGGGTCGTTCACACAGAATGTGTTTGTCCTTTTCAATGCGCTACTTTTCTATTGTTTTCCAATGGTAACATGAACTTGACGGATGAGTTTAACCTTTACTTTCGTGTCTCGCATCTTTTGAACATGTGAGCGCCGTGATTTTAAGATGCCATGTCAAGTGGTAAAGTCTAGATAGTACACAGCTGCCAGCACGCACATCAATATAGCATCATTTTTGTGACAATGTATTGCAATAATTAATATTTTTAGATTAGAATACAATTTATTGGGTAATTTAATAAATAATATAAATAATTCTAGTTAACATGGGCGAAGAGGTGGCGCAGTGGGTACCACAATCGCCTCACAGCAAGAAGGTCGCTGGTTCAAGCCTCGGCTGGGTCAGTTGGCATTTCTGTGTGGAGCTTGCATGTTCTCCCCGTGTTGGCGTGGGTTTCCTCCGGGTGCTCCGGTTTCCCCCACAAGTCCAAAGACATGCGCTATAGGTGAATTGGGTAAGCTAAATTGTCTGTAGTGTATGTGTGTGAATGAGTGTGTATGGATGTTTCCCAGTGATGGGTTGCAGATGGAAGGGCATCCGCTGTGTAAAACATATGCTGGATAAGTTGGCGGTTCATTCCGCTGTGGCGACCCCAGATTGATAAAGGGACTAAGCCGAAAAGAAAATGAATGAATTCTAGTTAACTTCAGGCTGCAACCGGATCTCATTTAGCAACAAGCATGTCAAGTTGAAAGATTGTCAACTTTCACAAGCAGCGCAGCTCATCACTGTCAGCTACAAGAACCAACCAGCAGAGCTCGGAAGCGGGGCAATTGTTGCGAGCTTTTGTTTATAGTAGAAAGCTGGCATGACAACTGTTTTATTTACTGTTATATCATGGCGGACAAGGCTCTCGTTGTGGGGTTATCCAGAAACCCTGAGTTATGTGATGTATCTTCATGTGCTTATCATAACATATTGTTGTCCTATTTCTAATGGGTCTGTTATTGTCGTTATTACATCCTGTTCATAATATTACATCACATGAACCTTGCTCTGTGCTTTTTTAAAACCCATTCCTGAGCGTCGCGTCAAGCGTCTTCAGAAGCAAAGATGCATTCAGTGTGAATGAGCCCTTAAACAGTGGCTGCTGCTGCTAACTATTGGTTTGGTTAGCAACTGTTACCTATTTAATTGCTAACTACTTAACTGCTAACTATTGAGCTGGTTTGGTGTTTTGAGTTGCAAATCCAGATGCAGTCTAGCAGTAACGATGATCTCTCACCAATCAGCAGTGTGTATATGTCATGTTCTGTTAGCGATACAGCTCATTTGGAACCTCACCTATAAGGGGGTACTAAAAAAGTATCACGTACTAGGTATGGAATGCAGTGGAAAAGTGAGCCATTCCGAACCCAACTGCACAATGCAGTGGAAATAGACCCTATAAAGTGATTTAGAGCCTCAGTCTACTTTCACTCTTTTTTTCCAGCTTTTGCACCCTCCCCCACTCTCTTTTCTTTTTCTCAACAAGTAGATGAGTCAGAGGCTTGGTTACCCTCTACCAACACAAACTCAGATTCTGTGCCTCTACAATCTCAATTTGCATTTCTTTTAGAAGAGCAGGTCATACGGGTTTTCACAAATATCTTATTTCCAGTTTTTTAAGTAGCTCTCCTTCAGTGCAAAGTTGATCATCAAAAAATGATAAAGATATTGTCAGTTAGCTGTAAATCACCTTAATGAGATATTATATGTTTGTATCTTTTGCCTGTTACTGATCTATGAACACCTTTAAATAGCTGTTTCGTTTCTGGCATGAAACAGAAAGACCCAAACTGATTCATAATGATTGTTAAATGATATGCATCATGTCATTATTTCCAATTTCCAAATTTACTTTGACTTGTATTTAATTGCAGACAATATGAACGCAAAATATTTAACCTTTTGTCTGGTCAACTTCATTTTATATATAAATCTACCTTCTGTCCTGTCAATCAGACCTGCAACACATTCCAAAAAAAAGTTGGGACGGGAGCAGTTTAGGGCTAGTAAACAGCTAAATTGGTTAAATAATGAAACAGGTGATGTCAACAGGTGATTGTATTTATGATTTGGTACAAAAACAGCATGGGGTCTAGTCCTTTAGGAGCAAAGATGGGCCAGTCTGGATGGCCAGTTTGCCAACAAATATGTGAGAAAATTATTAAAATGATATGCATCATGTAATTATAATGTTTTGTCATTAGAGATGCATGTTGTGGGGGACTCCGACATAATATCAGAGGACAAAAAAATGGGTTAAAAAAATGTAATTATAATTTAATTGAAAAAAATAAACCCAATGTTGCATTTGTTTATATTTGACCCAAAATTGGGTTACAACAGCCCAGCATTTTTAAAAGTGTCCATATGACCTGACTTTAAGAATAAACAGGCTGTAATGTAGTAGGGCTGCACAATATATGGTGTCAGCATCGATATCGCAATGTGCGCATCCGCAATAGTCACGTCGCAAGATACGCAATGTTAAGTCTCAATTATATATTTGACCAGAAAATACAGAATCGTATTTAATTGTTGTATTTATATGAAATTTATACAAAAGCCAAAATAAAAATTATTACTAAGAATTTTTGTCTTGTTTCTAGTCCAATTATCTACATTTCAAAGCGAAAATAAGATCATTTTACTTGCCTCACTGGCAGATCATTTTGCTTGTTTTAAGGAAAAACTTCATTTTGATTTATATTTCTTCTTAAGTTGAAAACAAAACAATATTTTTACTTGATCTAAGAATTTTTTAGATATTTAGCCTGGAAACAAGTCAAAGCAAAGTAAGAAAAGCATTTATTGCATTGTGATTATTCAATTTCTGTACCTGAATACTGTTAGATTCTCCAGAAAGCTCTGTATTCTGTATTCCTATGGCAAAATTGATCGCAGTAAAATAAAATCTCGCAATATCAGAATTCTCCAATGTCGTGCAGCCCTATAATGTAGACTCATGTAATTCGCTTTCTCACATGTTTCTCTCTCTCTTTTTAGGTAATGGTGTTTGCTCGGCTCCTATGGACAGTTCTCCGAGCGCTTCTTCTCCTCCTCGCCAGAATCACGCCAAACCCAACCACGCGCAGGCCAACGGCCGCGCCAGGCTGAGCAGCCGCTCTGGGTCAGTGAGCCATGCTGGGTCACCTCGACCGTCGCTCAGCCGTCAGCCCAGCGCAGCCACCGACGCTGGAGGAGATGGATCCAAACCCAACGACTTTCTGGTATGGGCGATTCTGGCCTGCCTCTGCCCTGTCTGGCCCATCAACATCGTGGGCTTGACCTTCTCAGTGATGGTGAGTGTGTTTGTGTGTTCAGGAGCTGTCTGGATACAGTATTTGCAAAATAAGGGGTGATCGTCAAATCACTTATGTATGCAGGAATCAAGGAGAGAGAACTGGAGAGTAAAAAAGTGAAACATTAGTTACTGCTCAAGAAAATGCGTTTTGGATAATTGCTTCTCATACGGTACAAAAATATTTGTTCAATTATATTTTTAAATAGAAATAATCTATACATATATTTACATTAAAAAAAAATATATATATATATATATTTACATAACAGATACAAATAAAATTTGTATACAAAATAACAATAATAATAAATAAATAAATAAATAAATAAATATATTATGTATATATATATATATTATATATTAGTGCTCAATTTCTGTTTTAAATCAATATTTTCTATAGGATGCTTTAGATTAATATATTTGTGCTTATACATTAAATGAGTCACTTCCATGGCTAAAAATAGAACTAGTCAAACAAAATAACTAAGATCAAAGTCAAAAAATTATTATTACCCAAATTAATATGTTGGGGAAAAATAGTAAATAAGTTTATCAGGATTATTAAATAAATCTAAAACATGAAAATCAAAAGAAATATAAAAAATATCTAATTTGGTTGCAATTTTGTAGTTTGTAAGTATTTTTTCAATACCTTGTTGAATTTAAATGTATTATCTTTCTATTGCTAACAATGTTAGGTGACCAAACTCTTATTTTAATGGATATAACTTTTGTTTAAATCCGCCAAAAAGTATTGGCTATATTCACTGGGAAATTTTTAAAAAGATTATAATTGTTTTATTAAAGAATACATGAAGATGTAACACTGAATGCAAATCTTTATTTGATGTCTAAAATGTCTAAAGCCAGAGGAACAAAGGTCCCTCTGGACACACTGGGACTAGCACACTAACAAAAAAAAATATCAGCGATATATTCATATAGCTGCACATATTTTGTACATTGCAGATACTACTAACTATTTTAGAACACATTTCTTATAAATCTTTTTTTTTATTTATTTACAACAACACATACTTTGGATCTACATCCACATTGAATTGAGTTGAATTGAACATTGTATTGTATGGTTGAAAATGCCTTTTCATGTATTCGAAACACATTTTGAAATAATTTTGGTGATTTTTAATTTCAATAAGTGTGGTTTATTCATAAACTAATTTCAAGAGGATCACGTGCTTCTGATTGAACATGACTGGTACCGCATCAGAGTTTTCCACTCCAGTTATCTTCATCTTGAAGATTCCCCCTCTCCACCCCTACTCCTTCCCTTCTCCTGATCGGGCAGCACGGCAGCCCAGTGGTTAGCACTGTTGCCTCACAGCAAGAACGCCACTAGTTTGGCCCCTCACCAGGCCGGTCGGCGTTTCTGTGGGAAGTTTGCATGTTCTCCCTGTGCTCGCGTGGGTTTTCCCGGGGCTTTGCGGTTTCCTCCCACCGTCTAAAGACATACACCATAAGTAAATGACTACTCCAAAGTAGCATCTTAAGACAACTCTTAGCTAGCTATATCTCAGCACGTTTACAAGCAGGGGAGTTCTCGAGACCTACCTGAGCTCAAACTCCCCTCTCGCCCTTCAAACGGGATGAAGCCCCGGGCTTGAGGATATTCTGAGCTCAGGGCTCTCTCCCGGGACAGCATGCCAAATACGCTTTATTATCAATCATCAGCTAAGTGTGAACTCTTGAATGTATTTTATTGAGCCTCATTATTACATAATATATTAAAAATATGTTTTAGCTTGATAAAATTTTTTTTTACTGTATTAGAATTATTGATTCTGATACTGAACTTTGCTTTCCACTGTCAGTCTCGTAACAGCCTTCAGCAGGGTAATGTGGATGGTGCACGTCGTCTTGGCAAGAATGCAAAGATCCTGTCCATCGTGTCATTGGTGGGTGGGATTGTCATCATCATTGTTACTATCGTCATCAACTGGGGCGGTGAGTATCTTTCCCGTGACTACACAGCATGTGAAACTGAATGCAAGCCTACAGCTGACTTCATTTAGGCAACACGACCTCATTGTAAATATGTGCTTCAGCCTACATTTTTGTGATACCAAAAAAACATATTTCAACATATGAATGCAGTTTATAATTAAAATAAATGCTAGGGGGCAGTATGACGCCAACAACTTTTGTTCCTTTTTACATTAATGATATTTACATTCATTCATTCATTCATTTTCATTTCGGCTTAGTCCCTTTATTAATCTGGGGTCGCCACAGCGGAATGAACCGCCAACTTATCCAGCATATGTTTTACACAGCGGATGCCCTTCCAGCTGCAACCCATCTCTGGGAAACATCCATACACACCCATTATGATATTTACAGGTATATATTATTAATCACCTTAATCAACTTAATGGTGTCTATGATTTGTAAGCGAATTTGTTTGCATGTCTGTCTCCATATGGACAACTCTTCTGGTCAGTTTGCTCAGTATCTCACCTTGTATGGTGTTGTGCTCAGGTTTGACTTCAGTGAAGCGAAAAAGACATACGTAAACCTACGTATACTGGCCTCACGGTTCGGTTACGATTATCATGCCATCGATTTGGTTCAAATCGATATCTTGGTGCATCACGGTGTATTGACGATGCTTTCAATACACAATTTGATATTTTACTTAGCAACACAATAAATCTTATAATTTATAAATATATTTATATATTATTTGTAATAAAATTTTGTCCTTTAATACAAGCAGTCAGATATATGTACTCTTTTTGAATGTATCAAACAAAACTCAAGTACATGCACAAAACAACATGAGCATTTAGAGCAAATAAACTAATGTAAATATTACAGCATTCCTGCTTGCTTTTTGAGCGTTGTCGAGCGAGTTCTTAAATGCCTATGATTGGTCACGCGCTCAACAGAAAAGGCTGCGATTGGCACTAATGGTTAGCGCGGCTCGGGCGTTGTTCAGTAAACAGTGACACGGACACTGATGTTAAACGATCCATTATAGATTATTATAGATAGCAGTGGAGAAAGCTCGCTCTGCAGACACACTCGTGCCTGGATCCACAAGTAACGTTATTGCTGTAACAGCCGGGAGATAAATCGTTACCTCACAAACACGCCAACAGGTTGTGATTTTTTTCCTAGCTGGGTTCTGATGTACTTCCCTGTCAGTGAAAGACTGTCCAGCAAACTCACAAGCAGTTATCTGCTTTTTAAGTAGTTGGAGCGTTTTAATTACTCGCTACTGCCATATAACGCATATGTGATAAAGTACGTCAGTACATAATAACCGGTTATAATTATTACTGAACCGATACCGAATTTCTTTGCGTCTGCATCGCGGTGCATCGAACAAACTATTCATTTTGACACCCCTACATAAAAGCTATATAAAATCAAAGTTAAACTGTGTTTTTTTTTAAAAAACCTCTTGCGTGGGTTTAGAGAAAAAAGTGTAGGTCAGTGGTCCGCTAGCTGACTTGACAACCCCCATCTTCTCATGCATGTGCACAAGAAGGACCTGTATATGAAACATACAACAAAATGTACCTTATGTAATGTATTTCAGATTTGCAATAATGTAAACGGCGCCATCTAGTGAATTTTTCATCTGAAATGTGCAACGAAATGTACTTTTTAGGCTGAGGAACGTAATTCCAGTAAGTCTGGTATAGGCTTAGGTCAATGTCAGATTGAAGCTTTAGGCCACGGTCAGGATTAGATCTGATTATAGGTGAGATTGATCGTGGGCCTCTTGTTAATGGATGTAAGTTTGTTAGTGTCCACTTCAGGGTCCAGATTAAAAATAATGTGTTTTTATTGTTGGTTGAATAAGTAATTTTCACAGCTCTCTTGTTTTAACAGGGTATTATATCCTAAAGGATTTCTTGTTGGTTCAGGATTTTAAATATGACATACTGTATAACTTTGTGTCCTACTTTATTTCAAGATTTTGGAAGACTCATTTATGCTTTATTAAAAATGTTTATCCACAGCCACTCTCTATTTTATTATGGTTAAAGGATTTAAAATTAAATATCATTTATTTGGCAGGGGAAAATACTTTCTTGAAAAATGGCAACACTTTATTACTTATTTCAATCATATCCTGGAAGTAGTTTAAAGTTGGGTGAGTGGGTACTTCTGTAATTCCAAGGGTGACTATAGCATATTGTTTAAAGCAATAGATTATTATTATATAATTATATTTTTATTGTATTATTATTATTATTTTTGATGTTACTGTATTCAGAGGAGTTGGAATGAGGATATGGGGTCTGAATGCTATCAAAAAATGTCAAATCCAATATTTGTTTCAATACAAATTCCTTGCAAACACATAAATGAAAGTCTAAAGAAGTTTGTTGTAACAATCAAAGGCTACTTAAATATACACCCTTTGTTATTCAGAATTTTGAAAGGGCACAAAAACATTTCTCATTATCATTAGTTTTTTTATGATACAATCGTGATCATGACCATAACAAATTGCATTTAATTAAAATAAATTTTTATCTAGTGTCCATTTTTTTTGTTTTGTTTTATGCATCCTTGTTGCATAAAATTGTTAACTCCCCAATGAAAAACAAAAGCATTCATTCATTCATTTTCCTTCGGCTTAGTCTCTGATTTATCAGAGGTCGCCACAGCGGAATGAACGGCCAAAAAACACAAACATTTTAATATCTAATAATTTAACCAATAACTTCATCAAATTTGTCAAAATAATTGCTCCGGTAGGTGCTCCGGTTTCCCTCACAGTCCAAAGACATGTGGTATAGGTGAATTGAATAAACTAAATTGGCTGTAGTGTATAAGTGTATGTGTGTAAATGAGTGTGCATGGGTGTTTCCAGTACTGGGTTGTGGCTGGAAGGGCATCTGCTGCATAAAACATATGCTGGAATAGTTAGAGGTTCATTCCGCTGTAGCAACTCCTGGTAAAAAAAAGGGACTAAGCCAAAGGAAAATGAATGAATGATAATAGAGTGTGTATATGTATTTAAAGTTGTTACGTCTGAAATGAATTCTCTTCTTCTCTCTCAGTAATACTGAAGACCTGACGGCCATCAGGAGACTCAAAATTCTTCAACTTCAACAGATCCCAATGACCATCATTTCTTCATCCGTGTGTCATTCTTCTCTACATCTGAATGCTCTTGAATGCTTTTCCAGTTTGTTTTATACTTGGCCTGAGAAGCTGGATGCTATCTTTACCTTCTATCATCTCAGAACTATCAAAAAAATACAACAACAACATGGATTCTTCAGCTCTTCGAATGCCCTGGATCACGACCAAAGGCATGCATGTTTGTTTTTTCCTCCATTTTTTTTTCAATCTTCAACAAAGGAGATGATGTCAGCGAGGAGACCACCAACATGATCTCATTTCATTCGTCACAGGCCCCACGAGGATGTGAGGGAGGAGAAGAAGAAGCAGAATGAAAACCAATGATCAGTTTATTAGACGTATTTTCATGCACAGGATCTCTCGGAAGCAAGAATCCATCCAGAAAAGATGGGATCGATTACATAAAACAGCAGATGGCTTCTGCACTGGCATCAACCCACAGATTTACTATTAAAGCTGCTCTCGGTGTTCATATTTCCTCCAAAACGTTTCTTGGCTTAAACGTTTCTTATTGGACACAGTGATTGTATCAAAGGTGTGAAAGAACTGCATCAGATCTTCGTTTTTTTCCCCACACAGATATTACGATGCAGGCTAACACATATAGATGAAAATATATACGATGTATCAGAGACTGAAGGAGGGAGAGGTGAAGAGAAGGCGAGGCTGCGGTCTTTTGTTTCACACAGATGGAGGGATGAAGAGAGAGAGAGAGAGAGAGAGAGAGAGAGAGAGATACAGGAGAAAAGGAGGGGCTTCAGATGAAAAGATACCCCAGAGATGAGGAGATGGAGGGAATGCAGTAGAGGGATCTGGGTGGCTTCTGATTGGCTAGCTCTGTGTGTGTGTTAGTGTGTGTGTGTGAAGAATCCAATACCGTGATTCTCTCCAACATGCCCTCCCTTCTTCCTTACAGCAGTGCTCAGCCAAATCCTTCAAGGATAACAAAAAGAACAAGAAGAAGAAATCATTCATTTATTGTATTTTAGCAGTGTGTTTATACTGTAATGTTTACAATAGAATCAGACTCATGAATGCTATAGGATGATTTATATGAGCTACAAGCTGTTTGTTCGCATTTGTTTTAGGTTAACAGAATGATACCTGGATTATTCCTGGTCAGGCCACACATCACACACACACACACACACACACACACACACACACACACACACACACACACACACACACACACACACACACACACACACACACACACACACACAC
>CAIGQW010055694.1:3544754-3566732 GCA_903798125.1 Danio choprae | reverse complement strand
ATATATATATATATACATATACAAACACAGCGTATGTATATACGTGTCTGTACATATTTGTACCGCGTCTGGTGATCAATCTCTCTTTCCGTGGGGATGAACAGTGTCTGTAAAATGCAAATCTTGACTGTTAACACTGCAGTGCTTTCACAAATTTGACCACCGTTTAGTATTTTTAATTATTATCGGTGTGTATTTTGAGATCGGCCCTCTCTGTTTTGTATGCCGTTTGTGCTTTGCTAAAACTTTTGACTTTACAAGCATGTTTACACAGCGATTTCAGATGGCCTATGCTGCACAAGTGTGATAAATATATGAAGAAATGTTTCAGACACCAGCCGAGTTGTCCAATTCTCTGGGTTACAAGTTCTACCTGCTGTTTAAAGTATATAATATATATAAATATATATATATGTGTCGATAATAAATGCGTTATTGTGTTTCTCAAACATGCCCTCCCACATAGAAATCTCATTCATGGATATATATGCAAATTGCATTTATGATATACAAGTTCATATTTGAATTTTACATGCAACATATATTTCCAAAAAAAATTGTATACATTATATATGTACTAAGATATAATTATCGTCCGGGCTAGGTTTAGGGGGATGAGTGTAACGGAGGCCAGCTAGCAAAGTGCTGTGCAGGTAAACCTCACTACTCTAACCTCAAAACCATGGTCTTTAGCCTACTTGTTAGAGCAACCAACTCCCATCCAAAGAACCGCTGGTTTGATCCCAGCTCAGAATAGGATGGGTGCAGTAGGACCGATGGGACAATTAAATGCTGCATGTTTAACCAATTATTTCATTTGAAATGATGACAATACTAATTATATTGATGTTTGTCATGTGTGACAGTGAAAATGCAACATCCTCTCAACCACCCACCTATATATATTATATTAGTGAAATCCAAATATGAATTTGTATGTCATATATGCGATTTGCATATATCACCATACATCAGATTTCCATGTGGGTCTTGCCAATTCAACTGCATTTTGGTGAAAGCACCCGTGCTAGTCAAGACTTTTTCCTCTGTGACATGAATAGATTTGAGAGGCATTATGATTACTCTGATTCTTGCTAATATAATCCTGATTTTGTGCAGATCTGCCTGTGCATGCCTTAATGAATTGCTTTGGAACAACAATATGTGATGATGTACACTGTATCAGAAGCCAAGCGTTTGATAGATCTTGCATTATTGATGCTTATTCTGCTCTGTACTGACAGTGAATAAACTGACCCTCATTATGCCACTGCGGTGTGTTTGTTGTGTTGTTAAAAACACATTGTTAATTAATTATTTGCTCTCCGCCGGACACTCTTTCGCTCTATCACATACGTCTCCAGGACGTTACAGTTTCCATGGCAATGGTTGTTAGGCGAGGAGGACAGTGAGGGACCGGGGCGCAGCAGGATGAGGGAGAAAGAGACTTCGCTGCTGTGTTTAAAAATCCATCTCATTTGAATTTTACAGCCGCATGCATTATTAAAAGACTCTGGAGGAGTGCAGATGTGAGAGAGTCAGGTTAACGGAGCCGCGGAGACCAGACTGGTTTAAAGTTAAGGCTTTGAAATGGAGACAGTGAAAAGGGGATATCTTTTGTGTGCGGCAGACAGGAAGAGGAGGGGCAGATCGAATCTATGCCATCTGAAAAGAAATGCCACACACACACACACACAGAAAAAAAACAAGCTCGACATGTGATGATTATTTAGGGATGTTTTGTTTAACGTTGCAAGCATAATTATAAAACATTGTTGAACATTGATTTATAACACAATCAGGCAGGAAGGGACGAGCAGAAAATGAAGCTCTAAAGTCAGCAGAGAAAGATTTTCTGTCTGCAATTATGTTTAGGAGACAATTATTTTAGGTAAACACATTAGATTAATAAGATTAATTAAATAAATGTTTGGTTAACATGAAAAAAAGACTAGAGTAAATAATATAGTGCTTTTGAACCATACTTTAGTAAAGTACTTGGATTAATCTGTTGTGGTAATTCTGTAGTTGCTATGGTACTATAAACAAATGACCTGAGAGTGCCTAAGTTTCTACAACTCGAGTTATAATACACCACAGTTTGCTGTAGTAAAAACGGCATTATTATTATTTTTAGAGTTTATCAGTTTACTATAGTTAATACTACAGTATGCTGAAGCATTCATCAACATAGTGTAAATAATACAGTGTAGCACACTTTACTATAGAATGGTTTAGGGCTATCTATTGTTTCAGCATCAATACTGCACCAACAATAGACACAGAGTTAGGATTAAACCTGGCCAGGAACCACAGTTCAAAACATTGTGGAATCATTGCAAAGTTTAATCATAATAGAGTGAATGTTTTTTGATTTGCTTGTGTTTTTAAGGCCTGTGATTGAAAAAATCAAGCCATTTGTGTATAAGAAATGATCACGCTTGTAGCTCTAACAAAGAGTGATTGTATTTTTTATACATATGTTAGCGGCAATGTGTGAAATCCCAGTATTGTACAGAATGCCTAGGAAATGTATAGAATGCCTGATGGTTTTAGGCAAAGAATGAAGTATCAGTTTTTGTAAAGATTTTGCATACCTTTCCTAGGCATTACAGATTTTAAAGTAAAAGGAAATCAACAGAACTGACAGCAGAACTGAGATTGAAGTATTTGTGACAGTAGGTAAGACTGGAATGGCACTTAGAATTGTATTTAATTTTCTTCTTTCACACAGAAACATTTCATATTTTGGCACTTTGGTCTTGCACGTTCATATTTCATGAATTAGTGAAGAATTGCTAAATAAAAAGGACAGGGTGTTGTTACCGGTGAAAACAAGCAGAACACAATGAGCTACTTGCTGCAGCAGGGAAGACTAGAATGACATTTTGAATTGCACAGACGTCATGAGAAGAATTGTGGCAATATTGTCTGTGATATGGTAGTGGAAACTTGTACCGGCAATATGCTGTCTTACAATAATATTCAACACTCACATGCTTCAAACACCATCATCAAACAATGACCCAGACGTCACTGTCAACATCAGTGGTGGGAAAAATAGCAGGGGTAGGGCCAGTTACATACTTTGCTGCACGGCAACTCAGCATTCTATAGGCAATATATAAAGTAGCAATCATTTCATACTTTGAGGTTCGATTTTAGGCATACTATACATTTCCTAGACATTCTATAGAATGCTGGATTTCACACATTGCCGGTAACATACACACACAGTAAAAAATGTCATTACAAGAAGTCACAACAACAAATATTTTGATGTTGCTTTAACCTATTTAAGTTCATCAGTTTTTCAACTAAATTTTACAAAGTTTAACTTAATATTTTGGGCCGGTTTTATCGATGTAAGTCGAGATGACTAGAAAAGTACATTTGATTCAACTAAAAAAAATGAAGGCAGCAGGAGTTTTTTACAGTGCACTGTAAAAAAATGATAAGACAAAAAGTCATGAAAATAAATGTTTTTATGTTACTTTAATTTTAGCTATACAAATTTTAACGTGATATTGTTAGTCAGTTTGACTGCTGTACGTTCAGATGACTATAAAGGCTAAATTCTGGAGACTCTGAATAACATTAAAGCATTATTTATTTCATTTTATTATTGCTGTCTCTTTATATATGCTTGTATCTCATATATTATATTTAATGCAGATGCACTGCCCTACAAAATCAAATCTCAAATCATTCATTATTTCCAAATACAGCTATATAATGAAGTCATCTGGTGGAATTATATTAAATTTCAATACATATCACAGAAAAACAAAACATCACAATGTCCATTTTTTTCAATATCATGCAGCCCTTGTATGGTTCAAAAGCACTCCAGTATTTCCTATAAATTACTATATTTTTCATGTGGGTGTAGTGGTAGTAATAGGGCAAGCGAGCAAAAACAGACAAAGAATCATTGAATTATTAGATAATAATGCACACCTGGGGTGGTAACGGAGGTGTGCGGTATTTCCTCATTAGAGTCAATTATTGTGCTAGTAACCATGGTTACCTCAAGGCATTGTTGATATGATGTATTAAAGACATCTGTCAGGCTGTTGTCCTGAAAAGGCTCTCGTGTCTAGGTCTAATTGCACTACTGGTCCCCAGTCTCTGTTCTAATACATCCTTTCAAAGCTAAAATTAGTAAATCAATATTTTTTCACAGCAACAAATCATCATATTAAAAGGATAGTCCACCCAAAATATCTTCTTTTGAGTTCAACAGAAGAAAGAAACTCATAAAGGTTTTGAACAAGTGAAGGGTGAGATGATGACAGAATTTCATTTTTGGCTGAACTATCCTTTTAAAATGATTTCTCAAGGATCATTTGTGATTTAGCTAATGAAAATAAACCATCTCAAGAATAATTTCACATCAAAATGCGTAAAAACATAAACCAATCATTTAAAATTGTAATAATATTTATCTTTTACTGCTCTTACTGTATTTTAATAAAACTCATGCTGCCTTCGTGAGCATAATAATGTCTTTAAAAACATTATAAAATCAAACCCACCATATGCAAATAAGTAATTTAATTATTTTTATTTATTTAGATAATTTTGTTCAACCAAAAATGAAGGTTTAGTGACCATTTACTCTCATTCTATCTGAGTTTCTTCTGTTGAACACAAAAGAAGACATTATGAAGAATGTTTGACATCCATAATAGGAAAACAAGCAATACAGATATCAATGGCTAGCGGTTTTCAACATTCTTCATAATATCTTCTTTTGTGTTCAATAGTAGAAACTCAAACTGCTTTGGAACTTTCATTTTTGAGTGAACAGTCCCTTTAAATTAACACTTAATTTTAATTTACTTAATGTACATAAACTAATACATCATAACTTCAAAATATTTTTTTGTAAAAGGGCTTAACAGGTTCAGAGAGGCCAGTAAAGGTTACATGTCACAAAGACAAAAAGAGACTAGAATTAGTGGAGACGACGAGACGGAGTACACACTTAACCTTATGGGATTTAATTATACAATCTAATCAAATAACATGATTGGTAAATCTGATCAAAGCGGGAGAGGCTGTATCTCTGTCTGCTTGGCAAGCTTTAGGCTTCTTGTTTGACTGTGATTGTAATAGCAAGTGAGAAGACACCAAACTCACATTAAAGTTTCTGATCCAAGGTCATTACAGTGGACAAAAGCCATTTTTGACATTGATGTTACATGTAAACCACCATTTCTGGTTATTCTACCCATGTGAAACAAAATACTACAGTAATTTATGTAAATACTATAATGTTTTTGAAAAATACAATAATAAAGTGTATTGTACTGTGTTTAATATAATATTTACAATTAACTGTTAATTAATGCTACAGCACTGTATTATTATTTACTATAGTGAACTGATCAACATTAATAAATACTGCAGTACTATTTAATTTTTGTGTATTGTAGTTAGTTGTGCAAAACTTAATACAGTATTGGGTTGTTTATAATACTATAATATGTTGTATTACCATGGGATTAAACAACAGATTAAATTAATCAATGTACTTTAGTGTGGTTCAAACACACTATAGTATTCAATATATCTTAATGTACTATTTATTATGTTGGTACACTGGTCACTAGATGTAATATCTAAACACAATTCAGCCACAAATGTTTTAATTTCCTTATTTCTGTCAATGAATGTGACTTAATCAACATTAAAAGGACAGAGGCTTTGCTTTGAACTTGCATGTCAGACTATTTCTCTTTCAAAAAAAGGTCTACCGAGCTTAATTAATACCTGAGATGGAAAGATGTTATTACCTGTAGCAATCAGCCGTCTTATGATTAAAGACTACTCTTTTAATTTAATGGAAACTTCAGCTCCTGTGAGACAGCTGGTGATTAAGAAGCAAGTAAGCAAGCAAGAAAGGTTAGAGAGTGTACATTGAATTAAATCTGTTTAATAATATACTATATTAATTATAATTTCTTTTGCAACCTTTTATTTTTTTATGTAGCATTTCAATTTGAGAATAGTGAATGGGAATTGTGCTGCCCGGCAGGACTTTACACAACAGCGCCTCCCTGCGGTTGTCTTCAAACATTCATTTAGCGAAGTGTGTATATTTGGTTTAGATATTTTTATTGATTTTCAGTTTTCCAAACCAGAAAAACAACAACACAAACCCCTGACCCAAACCAATCTAACAGCGGGATAGCGCTCACTGTTAGCCGCAAATTATATACAATTGCACATGTAGGTCCAAATACAACAAAATTAAATTAAATTAAAATTCAATAAAAATTACAAACATATAACAATACATATGTACAGCAAAATCAAATAATTTGAGATTTTCTAGATATTCAATAAAAGGCTGCCACAACTTAAAAATCTACCCTCCGACCCTCTTAATGAAAACCTGATTTTTTTCCAAATAGAGACAAAACATGATGATGATGAAGACGTGGTTTCTCTAATCCACTGAGCATGAGTGGGAGGACGAGAATCTTTCCATTTTAACAAAATAGCTCTACGTGTCAATAAAGTCGAAAAAGCAATGATTTTACACTTTGATAAAGGCAACTGTATATCCTCTGAAGTAACCCCAAAGAGTGCCGCCTGTGAATCTGGTTCTAGCTTGTGCTGAAGAATCACAGATAATGAATCAAATATTAACAGCCAGAAATGCTCTAAGTTAGTAAGTCCAGAGCATGTGAAATAAAGTGCCTTCAGCACAATGACATCTATTGCACAAAGAACTAGTACCAGGAAACATTTGGGCTAATTTAGTCTTAGAAATAAAGGCTCTGTGCACTACTTTAAATTGAATGAGAGAGTGCCGGGCACACATTGACAATGAGTGAATTTCTTTAAGAATATCGCCCCACAGATCACCCGAAATCGAACCACAAAGGTCCTCTACCCAAGCACTCCTAATGTTCGAAGTGTGTATATTTGCACCTATTTAATAGACAGCAGGGTGTAGTTACTCTTCTCTCTGGTAAAAAGTGTCAAGGGTATAAGAACATTAACATAAATAAACCAATTTAGCTCTCGTTATTTATGGGACGGTTGTTAATGTTAATGTGGTGACATTTGGACGGGTGTTTTCCGAGTCTCTTTAAATTAGTCACTCGAGTAAATAAAAGCCAAAGAAGAAACACTTTGTTCGAATTTAGCTACTTGAAAACATCCATGAAAACTATAAATAATTACAAGAGAGAGAGAGCAAATGGATTCGGTTACATATTTGAGAGCTGAGTTCGACAATCGACAAATCCAAATATACACAAATTAGCATTAAAGATGCTAGCAGAGTCATCTAATTTAAAAGGCATAAACTCACCAAGAAATGTCAGTCAACTGTGGAAACAATACAGCAAGCCATTTAAAATGGTTTTATGTTGTTTATAGAATAACTGTTTTAATGAACCTGCCCCAAGACATACAGGGCCTAAAAAAACTATATGCTAACTTGTTCACACCTGCCAATGGCCAGTGGCTTGATAAACATTCAGTTGTTCATTTGTAAAATTGCATGTTATTAAATATAATTTTAAGAGTGAACATAGAGAATAATAATTATATTAATTATTTGTATAATGTTTATTATGGCATATTATGGCAAAAGAAAATGAATGAATGCATAATGTTTATTATGTAATCTAATTATAAAAAATAAGCAAATAAAGAAATGTCCTCTCCCCCACCTTCTTTCAAAAGTTATCAACAGAGGTTTTATTTTGACTTCTCTTTTGCTGATAACATGATCTTTTACTGATTATTAGCCATTTTCTCATAAACTTCAGATGTTTTGTAGCGGCATGTGTTGCATTTTCAAATACACATTAGGTGAACTGAGTCATTTAGATACACTGAGAACCCCATTATCAGTGTTATATCAGAGTATATATTTTGTAATCTGAAAATATTTCTAATTACAATTAAGAATAGTTAAGCTTTAAATAAGAAAATTACTAAATGTTCTTTTTTTTAACAAGATGCTAATGGTCTAATCTGATTCAATGATCTATGCTGATAAAAATGCTCCCGTCAGACCTACAGATCGGCTGAATTTTCAAAAATTATAATTTTTTTATTATTATAATTCGTGAATAAAAATATACAACCACAATCAGGAGATCAATATAAGAGATACAAAAGAGGGAAAATACAAGCTACATTAACTGCAGAAAGAAAAAAAGACTAACAAAACAAAGAAAGGGGTAAGTAAATTACAATTGTATAAAAGTGTACGAAAATAAATAAATTAAGAGCATTACAGGAAAGCTATCTAAATCAAATCAGAGTCAATAGACAACAGTTCTTCATATAGTACCAAAAATCTGACACATTTTTTGGAAATAAATGAGTTAGCCGGATATATTTTATGCAATATTTTAAAGTGGATAACTTTATTTATGTATTAATAAAGTATTTATGAGGCAACAACCAAGCTTTTCTCCAGTCTATATTATAAATTAATGCAACCTAATGGAATCTGCCTCGCGGAACAATACGATTTCTTTGCTGAAGAATTAGATGAAAATGTTTATTATTACATGGCTGAAAAACTGAAGAAAAGGCGTCATGTAATAAACATTTATTCAATACATCCATGTGTACAAACTTTTTTGAATGCGATAATTCGTTTGACAGCACCAATAAAGATTATATACAAGCCTAGCTATGTGTATAAATATGTTAATGTGTTATACAAAAATCAGATACAAACACCAACACACTTATACAAAATCCAGGAGGATATAAATAACGTACCCTGCCATGTAATCGCTGTAATGAAATCTCCGCCTTGTTTTGCAATAATCCATGTCTTTACTGGCCTTTTGGCAGAATAAACATTCGTAAAGTGAACATCGAGATGTGCAGCAGCGGTGAATGTTTGTTGATGGTAAAATCATCGACAGAAAAACGAAACGCAACCCTTGCAACAAAACTAGACGGTCATTATTGTGGAGCTCTTTCCCCCTTACAAAAATAAATAATGTAGACTATGCGTCCACGCTTTTGTATGCTTTCATCTGTTATTATGTGATGTCTGGAAGATATCAACAGAGAAAAACTATAGTAATTTATAATAAACATGTTTTTGAACAACATAGTAAAGTATATAATGTGTATAACTCTTTGTTAATGAATGCTACAGACTACTGTAACACAGTAAACTGATAAACTGCAATAAATACTGTGATGTATTGTGATTATAGCGTAGAAAACTGAAGCCTATTGAATAATTCATTACTACAGTTGTGTTATACCATAGCAACAATATAATTACAACGACAGTTTAATTCACGTAATAATCTATAGTATGCTTCCAAACACTATAGTATTTACTATAGTATTTTTTCGTGTAACTTAATTATACAGTATGTACCGCATCGATGACAGGCAAATATATGTTAGTTCAGTAGAAAACTCGGCCATCTTCATGCCCAACATATGTGCTTATCCTCTATTTATATCTCCCTTGAAATATTGTATAAATCGCAAAAACACGGACTTTCCTCTGTCTCCCATTCAGTTTTTTACTTCCTGACCTCCGTCTGAATTTCGCGCGTGACCAGAACCACGTGATTGAAAACGACCTAAGGAAGTTGTAAAATGTGGAGTGTTTCTAGAAGTGACCCCAGTCCAGTATGTGGCAGTAATGCTCATCTACAGTTCGCGAATATCCATTCAAACAAGGAGAGAACAAGCGAGTGTAGTGAGTTGCCTTTAATCGCGTGCTTTTATAGGGTTTGTTTTCGTTTTAAACTTCGGCAAGATGTCAAGACTGGATAGATTACATTCTGCCCTGATGAAGCGAATGTCTGTTGTCATCCGTGAGATCTGGGTGGAGGTGGAAGCGACGGTGAAGGACTACCAGAAAGAAACAGCACAAACACGGACAGAAAACGCCAAGCTCCGACAACTGCTGAAGGATGCGCTCACCAGGAACCAGGCACAATTAAACGGTAAATTCATTATAACACACACTGAGATTGTGTCTGTTTGGGTTTGTTGAAGGCCGATTGAACGCTCATTAAATTCCAATTCGGTTGTATATCTGGCCGACACGTTCATTTCATATCATTTTTAAGTTTCTGTCTCGCTTCACTGGTCTTGTCCTATTCTGTGGGCCGTCCGGCTGTATATTATAATATTAGTACAGCTTGTTGTATAGATATGCAGTTGATTGGTGGAAAGACTATACTTTTCTATCAGAAACATGGAGGAGAGAAAAGAGAGCAGACTGGGCCGTAAGAGACATTACCAGTGCAACACAGCCATGTTATTTGGAAGATATAAAGAGAAATATAACAAGACTTTATAAGTTACATAATGGCAATTTGGTAAAACTTATTATTGTTATTTTTTACATTTAAACATGGTTACTGGAATTCATTTATTAAGTTATAACATGCTTGACAATTATATTTGTATGATTTAGTCTTGAACATGCGCTACTGTAAAGAAGTTTGGGTTTATTAAAGAAGTTTGGGCACATTACATTGATCAAAAGTAATGCATATTTGAAATATTTTTGTTACCTTTAATGAAAGAGTCATTAAAAAATGCATCATGGTTTCCTTAAAAATATTAAGCAGTCATGAAAAGACTAATATTACTTATAAGACATGAAAATCAAATATTGTAGCTAAAAATCACCCTATTACAGTGATTTCTGAAGGATCACGTGAGACTGAAGACTAGAGTAATGGTCATGTGAATTTTAAAATGTGTTCAATTAGAAGTGCTATTTGAAATTGCAATAATATTTAACAATATTACTGTCGCTGTATTTTGAACAAATAAAAGCAGCCTTAGTGAGCTTAAGAAAGCCAAAAAATATCTACCACAAACTCTTAAACCGTTAAATAGTGTATAGACATTTAGATCACAGTGACTTCCACAAGCTCTTGCCTAAAACAAGGGATTTGTAAACTATAATAACCAAATGCAGTTCATGTCTACTAAACCAGTAACTGATTTCTGATTTACAATAAATGAAATGAATGTATAAAAGGTTATAAAGTAATGAAGAAATTTTCATATTTGTTTTGATTTTGTATCTAAACTGTTGTGAGCTCATGTTAAAAAAAATAAATAAATATGATGACACTTAATGCTTTTTATTTTGTTGCTTGAATGGTTGCTGTGTGTGAGTAATGCTTTTAATATGAAATGTAATTCCTCAATAGCGCACCTAACTCAAGCAAAGTCTGTCAAACAGGTTTTACAATAAATATTCAATCATTACAAATATTAACACTGCACATTCAAAAAAAAAGTATGATGCTTCAATGAATGATGACTCTAGCATCATTTAAATGATCCTTGATTCTGATTGGTTAAACTGGGTTCTAAGCTGTTGTAAAATGCTCCATAAACATACACTTTGGACTGTTGGCTGGCAACAATCCTGATATCAATACTGAGTTCAATTGTGCCTAACGATGCCCCTTTTTATTTAATCAAGTGATATAATAAAAAAATCTCTTTGTACATCAGGCTCTCCTAGAACTGAATAAGGTCCATGTAAAATGAAAACGCCTGTAATTGAATTGTATTTATTGTGTCTGTGCATTTTGTCTGTTTGTAAAGAGTGTGCAACAAACATTAGCATTATGTTTGACAAACTTAAAGTCAGTGTGAAGTCAGAACTTACAATGTTTATTTTGCTAGCACACATTGTTATTCTTTATAACACATAATAGCACACATTGTTATTGTTTTGGTAATCTAAGTCTGAACATTACTTCTGTGTTTGGAGTGTTGGTTCTTCTCTGCTGATGTCAGTTTGGCGCTTCAGCCACAATATTCCCAACCACGCCCCTCTTACTGTTAGTTTATATATAGGCAGATCAGTCTAAAAAATACATTTACAAAATAAAATTCATACATGCATAGCACAAATCAAATTTACTAAATCCTATTTGTAAATGCACAATTCGTGAATTCACAAGTAAAAATCAGAAATGTTTTTGCCTCATGAATTAGATTTGTGTATTTATGAAGTGTGTTTTAAATTTATGAATTGGATTTGTGTATTTATGAGTCGTGATTTAAATTTATGAATTAGATTTGCGTATTATTGAATCGTGTTTTGACTTTATGAATTGGATTTGTGTATTTATGAATCGTGTTTTGAATTTATTAATTGGATTTGTGTATTTTTGAATCGTGATTTAAATTTATGAATTGGATTTGTGTCTTTTGAATCGTGTTGAATTTGTATTTATGAATCGTGTTTTGAATTTACAAATTGGATTTGCATATTAATGAATCGTGTTTTGAATTTATAAATTGGATTTGCATATTTTTGAATGGTGTTTTGATTTTATGAATTGGATTTGCGTATTTTTCAATGGTGTTAAATTTATGAATTGGATTTTAAACTTATAAATTGGATTTGCGTATTTTTGAATGTTGAATGGTGTTTTGATTATAGGAATTGGATTTGCGTATTTATAAATTGTTTTTGAATTTACAAATTATATTTGTGTATTTATGAATTGTGTTTTGAAATTACAAATTGGATTTGTGTAACTTTATTTGGTAAATGTATTTTTTTTTGACTGATCTGGCTCCATAGTATGCTATAGAGTGAATGATGCACAAAAAGAAAACCCCGCCCCCTACTCAATATTCCACTTTAGTTGGAAGTACATCAACAAACTGAAATAAAAGTCTCAGCAACTTCCAGTTCACGCAGACTTTAAAGTCTAACAATAAATATTGATCTTTATCATCTTTGCTGTTATGAATTAACTTTAAACCTCATTGGTGATTATTGCTTTAATAACCATCAATACTGCTACTAAAAATGATAATCACTCAATGTCATTATTTTTGCCATACAGGACAAGTCCCATCCAATGTTGTCCCACCCACAGAACTACCAAAACGTGCATTCAGGTCTACAGCTGAATCAGCAAACCAAGTACGTCACCAAAAGGAGGCCGAGGTGCAGAGTCAAGATTCAGCAAGTGATCTGAAACCGCGCATACTAGATGTCACTTCAATCTGTAAGACTGAGGCAGAAGACAGAGAGGTAAAGGATGCAGCATCTGCAGGTGAACAGCGGCTCTTACCTCAGACGGACAGCTCGAGTGCAGATGAGAACACTGGGGTGGTACTGAGGATTAAGACGGAGCCTGAAGACACCATCATCACGATAACATCTTCAGTTACTACAGCCCCTGCTCACGCCGGTACACATCAGGACTCCGAACCGGCCCAGCAGCTGAGACCGGCCAATGAGACACTGAGAAGACCACAGCGAAAAGAGTGCCTTCGGACACGGTACGGCAGACCTAGGAGAGCAACCGTTAAAGATCACAATCATGACAATGAAGGCCCGTACAAGTGTAACAAATGTGGCAGGCATCTAAAGGACTTGGCCAAGCTGCAGCTGCATAAGAAACTGCACGAGAGGTCCTTCATCTGTCACTGGTGCGGCAGGAACTTCTCCAAGTTTGATTACCTTCGGATGCACATGCGCACGCACACCGGAGAACGGCCGTACCGCTGCAACTGGTGCTCAAAGACCTTCAGCCAGAGCGGGAACATGAGGAGACATGAGCGCACGTGCCAGAGATCCAACGAAGAACCCGCAGCACACATGCTAGATGATGAGCAGCTGCTGTCTGCAGAGTGACACACACACACACACATTGAGATAAAAGCTGTTAGGGTGATTGAGAGCTGAGATTCCACGTATATTGGATACAGTGGGATATTTATTGTTTTATCAAGAATTTTAGAAGCTTCCAGGTTATAGATCAGTGTTTCTCAACCATGTTCCTGTAGGACCACCAACACTGCATGTTTTGGATGTCTCCTTTGTATGTCACACCCATTACAGGTCTTTCAGTCTCTGCTAATAAGTTGATGATCTGAATCAGGTGTGTTTGATTAAGGAGACATGGAAAATGTGCAGAGCTGGTGGTCCCCCAGGAACGTGGTTGAGAAACACTGTTATAGATGAAACTGATGGCCGAAATGCTGTTTCTGTGCGCTTTCTTGTGAGTGTGTTTCAGAAGTAATTTTTTTCCTTTTGAGGAAGACCACTTGTGAGTCTTTACTTCCAGACGGACGTTTTACTGTTGTAAATACTCAGAAGAGAGCAGTATCTAGCCAATGAAATATTTTAAGGCAGTAAATGACTATTAAAAAATGTATATTCACTCATAGAAATCATGACTTTAATATTTGTATTAATTTCCATTATTTTTCCAGGGGTAGACATCCCGTTTTTTTAAACTGCTGGTGTTCTGTGACTTCAGTAATCACAGGACATGTTGGATATGAATCAGTGTGCAGCAAAATTGACTTGACTTGCAAAATGATGTGCTTTGAGAAGCTCATGACTGTCAGATTTGTGTAAATGAGGACTTTTTGTCATGTGTAACAACAACAAACAGTTGAATAAACTAGATGAAACTGAAATTGACCTCCATAAAGATGTTATATGAGCACCTTGAAATAATTGAATGTTGTCTTGTATGTTTTTTTTTTTTTGTAATTTGACCCATATTGTTTAGCCAAACACTTGAGTTCAAGCTCTGAATCACCAGTTAATATCGTACTAAGATATATTCATATTTTATGTTACTGGTAATGTGACAATTATGCTATAATTGGAAAGAGAATAACTTGAATAATGCTGAAAATATGTAAACATTGACTTCCATAGTAGGTCAAACAAATTCTATGAAACTCAATAGTTACAGGTTTTCAACATTTTTCAAAATATCTTCTTCAGTGCGCAACAGAAGAAAGAAAGCTGATAAGGTTTGGAACCACTTAAAAGTGATTAAAGAGTGAGTAAATATTTTTTTTTGGGTGAGCTATACCTTTAACAGGGGATTGTCACTTTTGGTCAAGCTATTCATTAAAGTTCATCCTCTTTGTCCCTGTGTAGACCGATTCAGAGTTCTATGTCGCATTATTTTGCATGAATGTATGCAAATGGACTGCTAATGTAAATTTCATTTTAATAGTTAACTATAGATGCCTTTGCATTATGGAAATCCTGTAAATAATGTAGGAAGGTTTCTATTTTTAATAGCAGTAGTTTCTATGAGTTTTTTTTAATGCGGTGCCAATATGTTCAGTTACTAAAGTGACTTCAGCTGAGATTATGGTTATCATGTACATTTTAATATTCCCAAGAATTGTGATCTGTAGCTGCAATTCGACCTACTTCACGGCAAGTGTTTGATTGAAAAAGTAGAAATTAAAATAAATATTAATAAGCCTCTAAACAGTAAAGCTCCAACATAAAAATAAAAATATATGGCCAAATGCAAAAACTTTTTCATGATGCTGTTATTCATATTTCTGTCTGCATCTCCATATAATGGCATGTAATACACTGAAAATAATGATTAATTGGATTTACTACATTTTTTCTAAGGTAACTGATTGCAAACAATTTATATGGTCTGAATTTAAACAAATGAAGTTGAACATCACTAAATTAAATTTGTTTAAATTTAGCCCATATAAATAGTTTGCAACCATTTACCTTAAATTTAGTAAAGCCAATGAATATTTTTTTCAGTGTATTGTATTGTATATAAATTATGAAAAGGATTACAGTAAACTGTGTATTTTGTAACGCCACGAAAAAATAATTTTTTTTATCATTTTTTATTTTATTTTATCCATATATATAGTCTGATATTTTATCCAATATATAAATAGTCAGGTTCAGTGTTGGGAAAGTTACTTTTGAAAGTAATGCATTACAATACTGAGGTACTCTCCAAAAAAGTAACTAGTTGAGTTAATTTTTAGGGTATAAGTAATGCGTTACGTTACTTTTGCATGACTTTTTCTTAACTTTGCTGAGGCTTAATCTCTTTCAGAAGTTGCATTTTGTTTCATTGTAAATAGAGGAGCTCAGCAATTGACAATGCACTGTATAACCTACATCTTCATTTACCTTTTTTTTCTTTGATGCATTCAAAATAATGAGAATACTTCCATCGCAGAAATGTATCTTGGTGTCTGTCTGATTCTCTCGCTGAGTATACGTGAATCAACATGACTAATTCATTTTCATTCAGCATTTTTTTTTAAAGAAAAGCTAATTCATTTAACAAAACATTAACTTAAATTACATTTTTAAAAAGTAAATGAAGTATTGTTACTTAACTTTTTCAAAAAGTAATGCATTACTTTACTCGTTACTTGCGTAACTCGCGTTATAATTGGTTTTCTTTTGTTTTTTATTAATGCAAGAACGACACATACAATGCCAAAGGTGTACAAAAAAAATGAAAAGCATAATAAAATTATAAAGAAGTACAAAAACTCAATAGGTAAAACAAAATAAAATAATAAATAAAGAAAAACATTTATTACAAATAATGCTAGGCCTTGCTAACTCACAATAACTTAAGTGTCAAACAAATACACAGTTTTAACAGCTTTTTTGTTTGTACTCTCCTTAATGGTATTTATATAAATATCTAGTTCTTTAAGTACCACTAAAAAGAGGTTTCTGATTGCTAAATTTATGAAACTTGGTAAGTATAATCAAAAGATTGATAACATAAGCTTCATTAACCATCTTCTTATCATAGTTCAAAAAAACAAAAATAACATTCATACAGTAAAATAAATTGACAGTCTCTATCACTTATAAATGTAGATACCTATCACCATAACCATTTTGTATACTGACAATGCCAGGAAATATGATGTGACATAGTTGGGTAAACTTACAGCGCAGACCGTTAAACGCCTCATAACAATATTGTGAAAAGGGTGTTTTTCTTTATAGGCAGCATTTCTTCTCCAATCCGGTGGGTGGCGGTCAATCGTTCCCCGACTGTTATTTTTCCGCGAGTTGGAGGCGAAAGGCGAACCGTTCCTGCGACGCGCATTGCTTGCTCCTGCAGTCGCTGGAGCTTGTTTTATGCTGCGTTTATAAAACTCAGAAAAATGACCAAACTCCAACTCCTGCACCGCGCGCTGAACGAGCGGCTGATGGCGGCGGTGGAGCAGATTATGGAGATGGTCGGCGGCACCGTGCTGGAGTACGAGGAGGAGACCATCCGGGTGCGCAAGGAAAACGAAGTGCTCAGGCGGAGGCTTCGCTGGATGGAGGGAGCAAATTCAGCCGATTGGCCAGGTATCACTACAGTCGGAGATTAATGGAAATTTGAATCCTAATTAGCACAGGCCAGGCTTAGTAATAACGTTGCGTCTTTTAAAATAACGCGTTTGGTTACTTTAACGTATAGTTGTGTGTGCTCTTCAGGGCCTTGGACTTTGCTTTGGTTTGATTATTTGCAATTTTGCATCATTCAGCCTCTGGTCTTTCACCACAGTCATTGGGAAAAGAAGTGTAAATATTTCAACAGCAATGACATGATAAAGATTTGCTATCAGAAGAACTGTCACATAGGCCGACGTTAACGGTGCCAGCCTGTTGTGTACCGCTTTAAAGTCATCCAGGGGGGCACAAGCACTAACTAGATATGCCCTCTCTGGAGCACACTGGAAGTAATATTTAAAGTTGTACTCCTTAACATTATATTTTCAGAAAAGTATTCTTTGCAAATTCTAAATGGAGGAATCCTATTAGCAGCCAAAAACTACAACATTGTTCACAGTCAATTAAATAGTGCTAATGTTGTTTTGAAGTCATACTTGCATGCGATTTCAGACCGAATATTCAAAATGGCGTGGTAAACAACATGGGGACCGTGTGACTGTTCAAAAATGAACGAATGTGCGAATATAAAAAACAACTTTATCTATCTCATTACATTTAGAGCCACATGAAATGGATAGTTCAACCTAAAATAATTATTTTGTGTTGATTAGCTTACTCTGCACTAGTTTCAAACCTGTTTTAGTTTCTTTCTTCAGCTGAAGATGTTTTGAAGAATGTTGGAGACTGGTAGACATTAATGTTTTCCTAATAAGTATGGTGATGGCTCCCAAGTTTCCAAAATTCTTTAAAATGTCTTCTTTTGTGTTCAATGTTTGTAACCACTTTAGTGTCAATGAAATATATCATGGGAGAACTATCTTTTTAAAGACTTTTAAGTTGCATTTCCTTTTGCCTGTTAGGATTTAAAGGTGCCATATAATGAAAATATGAATATACTTGTTCATAGCTGAATAGTAGAAGTGCAGTGCATTGAAATGACATACCATGAGCCTCAGACACCATTGTTTCCTCGTTCTCATGTAAATCCTGTGAGTGTAAAATCACGGTGAGTGAGTCAGGCCCCTGTCAAAACACAACACATACAGTTTTGTTTCATCCGGGATCAATATTACGCATGCCATAGGCTGCATTTGATTGGCCACAACTTTCCTAGTGAGATTACAACAATGATAATTTATCCACCATTATTTTTAAGATCATCTAAGCTTCTATTAATTAATCTTACTTTGTATGTGAGACTCTTATATTGAAAATGAGAAAAGCAGAGAGACTGCCCTTTACATGTTTTTTAATATGTTGCTAAGCAACGCAGACAGACTTGCAGTTCTTTATCAGCAAAGTTTACAATGTGTCAGAAGCAAAATGCTGGATATATGGATTATAAATTTATTCAGTGACGCCCTGAAGAGGCATGAGGTCAGTTTAACTGTATCTTTTCTTAGTTTATTGTCTATATTGTGAAATAAGTCTAGTGTATATTTGTACTGAGGTAACAAACACATTTATCAGTGCTTGAAATTGCGACCATTTTGGTGCACCTGAAATTTAATCTATGCATTTGTGCGACTGCATATAATAGTTGTAGTGTGACCTGTTTTGATCTGTTGACCTGTTGTGCTTTTCTAAAAACGTGCTTAATCGGTTTTCCCTGCTGCTATATTGGTTCATATTAGCTGTCAATCACTCAAGGCTTTCCACTGTCAGATGACAGGGAGCTTTTATGACCGCGGGAAATGCAAACAGCTGAAGTTTGAAGAAGACGCAATGAGAAAAGTACACAAAATGTAAAAGTTACAAATAATAGCGCCGATAAGAGCGTTTAGTTGTGAATGTTGATTCGCCAGCCGAGCCAACTCGCATTCAAGCACATTCAAGGCTGCAGGATAATGATAAATGTTATTCATTGTTAGTATTATTGTTATCATTAATATTTTATAATTATTAGACATTAATTTTGGAATCATTGCTCAAATATCAGTAAGGCATTACAGAATTTCTGGTTTCTGTTAGTCCTGATTGATGTTGTTTTTAAATACAATTTGCAGTGGTGCTCATTCATTTTTGGTGGTGCTCCTAAATTAATAAAAAAATAAATAAAAAAAAAGTTTAAAAAGTAAAATTCGAGCCCTGTTTATGCATCATGTCATATTACTCAACTCTTACTGTGATTTCTTTTGAGAAAAAGGATGCAAATAAACATTATAATAAAACATCTTTTTTTATAAAGAGGTTGATATTAAATCCTGCCTGTGTTTTCACATTAGTTAAAGGGCACCTAGTTTACCCCCTTTTCAAGATTTATTACAAGTATTTTGTGTCTCCAGAATGTGTCTGCAAAGTTTCAGTTGAAAACACCCATCAGATTATTTATTATACCTTTCAGAATATACAATTTTCTGCTCTGAACAACCATAGAGTTGTTTTTGTGGCCTGTGCCTTTAATGCTAGTTCTCCCCGCCCACCGTTCCCATGTGCCTGTCAGAGTGTGCCTCAGTCTCCGCCTCGGCTACGTCAGATAACAGGCAGACGTGAAGAAGCAGATCTCACGTAACGTTTGTGAGAAATACTACAGTAAGAACTGCAGAGACACATACAGCGCGTGTGTTTAACTTTGCACTGTATTTGCATGGTAATTGTGACAGGATACACATTAATATCCACTGCTGTATGGATATCCGTTATATTAATGTACAAAATAAACCTGATTTACCGTCCACAAACTGGGATTGAAGCGTCTTCTTTTATAACTGTACTGACATGCGGCTGTGGTGATAAAGACAATCGCTGTAATTGATTACAAACATGCACTGTTTTAAAAATGTTTTAAACTTGTAAAACTCATTCTTGATCACATTTGATGATGATTGATGATCACAGCGAGCTGAACGAATCTTTTAATCCTTGTTGCTTTGTGCACGTCTTGTCTTGTTGATATGATTATATGCGTTACTACGGAGACATGTTAATATGCAGCTGTCAATCAATTCAGTGGGCGGGGAAACCGCACTCCTACGTCACTTTGCGGTCGACATCAAAGTGGGAGGGATTTGGATCCTATTTTATCCTTATTGTGTTTCTTTCACCCCAATATGACTGTGGACATACTAAACCTGTACACAGTTCTATCCAAACAGCTTCCAAAAATAATTTTCATTATAGATTTAAAGCTTCAAAATACAACTTTAAATACATCTCTACCAGTCCCTTTTGTCAAGTATAATTATAATTTGGCTTATTTTTAATCCACAACACAACTCAGGAAGAATTTTTTTTGCCTTAAAGATAACTTATTCACTTCTAGCCAAAATAAACCTCTCTAACATTTCAGTTGATAAGAAATCTACTCGATTTGACAAATGAAGTATGACTGTTTTAGATTTACACAAAAAAATTGTACATTGTAAAGTAAATCATTTAGTAAATGATTTACTTTACATGATTAAATGACAAGTAAATTGCTTTGTGTGAAAGCAATAGAGAGCAGGCACTGAACTGAGGAGTGTCAAAACGGAGCTCATTATTATTCATGATCATTCCAAATATGGTCAAACTACAGCTTCTGATACTAGGGGTGATTCCTCTGTTTTTAATGAGAATGTACAACCATTTCTGGAGAACTTAACTAAGCCACATACCTACTATTTAGTTATCAGAGAACAATTTAACATATTGCATCAATGAACTTTATGGCACCTTTAAAACAATACAATTTCAACTGGTTTCTTAGCCTGAAAATACAAATCATTCTAAAAACACCCTAATCTCATCCAATTAAATTCTCAGGCCCGTCAGAACCTGTTATGATTTCCATCCCGGATGACTCCAATCCATCCCAACAGGACGAGAGCACTGTCAACTGTGGATTTGGAGAAGAATCAGGCCCTGTTGTGATCAAAACCGAATTGACTGATCGACCTCTGCATGTTAGACCTGAAAGTGCCAATCAGGGATCTGAGAATGCTGGGACGAGTGCTGATATTGCCTTTGGTCTGACAGACAGCATGACTTGGGACTCTGCTCAAAATTACATGGCCCCTCTGGACTTTGATCCAACTTCGGGGACCTCCAGGTTCAGGGACTGGAGGGAGAGGAACAGAAGGCAGAGGATGTCCTTTGCTTGTCTAGACTGCGGTAAAGTCTTTGGAAGGGAACAGGGGCTGATATTTCATATGCGGATCCATTCCAAAGAGAGGCCATATATGTACCGTCAGCGCAAGGCCTGCTTCTATGGTGACAAAAGAAAAAAGAGGAAACTGCACGGGCTCTCTCAGGTAAATTTTAGCATTGTAATTAAACTCAAGAGGTTAAATGTGACCTTACAAGAGACTTGAATTTGAAACATGAATGATCCTATTTTTCACCTGGTTTCTGAGACAAGGCTTAAGGCTAGTCCTAGATAAAATGACATGTATGAGCTGTCTAAACTAAAATTTGCAAACAGCTGTATTGTGCTTACATTCCATTACTTCCAAATAGCTCTCAAACTAAAAATTACGAAATGTGACGTTCAAGAGTCTTTAAAAGTGAGGTGTTTACATTAATCTTGTGTTAAAACCTACTTACTTGATTTGTGTCCTAAAGAAACCGCTGTTAAAAGCTAGCTTAGACAATCATCTGCTGTTTAAAACTAGCCTATAGTTCCGACCACTGCTGAAAACTAGCCTATAACTAGCCTAGAGCGCCGTTCACGCGGTTGAAAACTAACCTAGAGTGCCGTCTACTGTTAAAAACTAGCTTAGAGAATTATCTGCTGTTGAAAACTAGCCTAGAGCGCCGCCCGCTGTTGAAAACTAGCC
>CAIGQW010055694.1:3521052-3544744 GCA_903798125.1 Danio choprae | reverse complement strand
AAAACTAGCCTAGAGCGCCGTCCGCTGTTGAAAACTAGCCTAGAGCGTCGTCCGCTGTTGAAAACTAGCCTAGAGCGTCGTCCCCTGTTGAAAACTAGCTTTGAGCACTGTCCACTGTTGAAAAAAACTAGCCTAGAGCGCCGTCCACTGTTGAAAGCTAGCCTAGAGCACCACCCGATTTGGGGAATATATCTAATTGTAATTTTTTTGAACAGATATTGTGATTTTCAATTTAATTTTGTAGTCCAGCTTCAGCTCAATATTCTGTATCGTAGCTTCTTACTGCTAAAATGCAGTAAGTGTTAGTTAAAAAAAGCAACTGAGAAGATTAATTTACTCCAACATTTATTCTAATTTGTTTTTAAATATTCAGAAATTAAACACTATTTTTTCTCTAGAGCAAACAGTAGTGAGATATGGTGTTAGTTATTGTAATGTGAGGTGACGCTGGACAACAGGGGTGCGAATCCAAATGCAGGTTTATTATACAGAGATGGTCAGGCAAGCAACGGTCAACACAGGAACAAATAGATATATACAGGCAATCCGGAGTCGTGGTCATAAAATAGCTAGTGGTCAGAAGGCAGGCAGCAAGCAGCGTAACCAAACAAAACAAAGCGAGCGTCAGAAACAAGGCAAGGAAAAACGCGTTGTAATGTTAACAGTACAGATAAACAAGACTCAGCCATGAAGTGTACGCGTGTGCTGTGTATATAGTCCTTGTAATCAGTCCATAATGATCCTCCGGCTGTGAGTGTGTCAGCAGAATCTGGAACAGGTGCCTGCGAGCGCTTCATGACTGGCTCTCGTAGTCCATATACCAGCGGATTTGTAGTTCTTCAGCGAACTGTTTTTCTTTGATATTCATTTGTCTATTAATGCTTCTGAAGCGGCAGACGCCATCATCCACCGCTGTTGAAAACTAGCCTAGAGCAGTCCACTGTTGAAAACTAACCTAGAGCAGCTGTTCAAAACTAGCTTGGAACGCCATCTGCTGTTAAAAACTAGCCTAGAGCACCATCTCCTGTTAAAAACAGGCCTGACAAGCCTAGAGCGCTGTCTGCTGTTAAAACTTTTAAAAAGTTAAGAATAAATTCGAGAGATTAGAGATGCAGTTTAAAAATCGCAGAATCATTCTCAACAATTTTTCACCTCAGCTCTACCGAACAGCACCAAAAATTCCTTTACCTTTTAAATGATTTTAGACTGCGTGTGCATAATGTCGTGATGCTTAAATTTAGTTTTGTTTTTAGTTGTTTGTTTTCAGTTCAATTGCAAAAAAGAATGTACTAATATAAAGCTTGTGGTTTTCTCTCACACAGTTAACAAGAGAAGTAGGGTTATCGAGAGAAGCTGACGATGATCTGTCGGATGGCTCTGAGCAGACAAACAGGAGTAGTGCATCACCTGATAGGCTAGCACCGGGTCAAGAAGATGAAGGCCTGTTTGAGAGTGACCACTCCAGCTGTGATAAAGAAGCCAAAAAATTAACTCTGCGCCGCCGGAGAGCGGGAAGAACAAAACGCACACAGCCCTACATTCCATGTTATTGTCCTCATTGCCCTGGAAGGATATTTTCTGGACCTGGTCAGTTAGGCATGCACATGAAGTCCCATAGAGCTCCTCAGAACCAGAGCAGCCCTTCACAATCAAGCGTCAACCAGACTGAGGAGGCCACTAGGACAAACATACCCCAGGTACTGCACTTCATGCTCTCTAATGTAATAAATATAGTGTTTAGATATGCATACATGGAGATTTTGTCTTTTCTGCACATGTAAGCTCTGTCAAAAATCTCAATATTAGGGGGAAAAATTTGAATTAATCTGAATATTTGGTGCAATGTGTGTTTACAGCTTTTTGACTTGTGCATGTAAACAGTGATGCGTTTGTGCCTGATAAAACATTGTTACGTGATAAAATAAGAGGTTCTAAAAAACTAACTCTGTATTAGTTTCAGTGGCCAATGATGATATTTAGAAAGTGTAGTGGATGATGTTCAATATTAGCAAATGTTTTGCCCCAAGTGTTTTTTAACAACATTTGCTCAAAGTTAATATAATTATAAAGTGTTAGTTTGCTGTCAATTGACCGTGCTCAGTTAAATTTTATAGGACTTTAAAGGAACACTCCACTTCTTTTTTTAAAAAGTGTTCCTTTAAACACTTCCTGGTTATTGGATGATGCCTGTTTTCAACTGCCAAATGCTGTCTGTTATTAGTCCTTATATTATTAGTTTTCACAAGGAATGCACCAATTTTTTTTGCTGCCAAAAATCATCAGCTCAAAATGACTCCTTTTTTTGGCCAAAGGAGAATAACCAAAAATATGAGTCAAAAAAAGGCAGTGTTCAGTGCGCTGGTTTCACTCTGCCTCCGACCATATTCACTGTACTATCTGAAGCGGCTTTACAGCAGATGTGGAAAGAGCAGCTCTATGAAACCCATTTCAATGGTGTGCATTGTGCAAGGACAGTTTATCAATTTGTCGATGTGCCGACCAAAGCACAAGAGCAGCAGAGCACAACATAGACAAGCACATGTTCTGCAGTCAAAGTTCAAATAGCTCAGTATTCCACTCTGGATATTTCAGTCTTGTGCTCGTATACATAAGCATGAACCGCTCATGCTCACTGGACAAGCAATGTCTGTTTAAATAGTTTGTTAAAGCATTTCTGTGTAGTCCTGCTGCTTACAACAGTGTTATTGTTATGACATGGTAACGCGGCTGGTTTTTACACTCGATTAAATTTTGCTGTTAGTAAAATGGGGTTTCTTTATTGACTTTTGAACTTAATTGGAGTTAAATTTTAAAAAGTCTTACTAAAGTACTTTATATTATTCAATAAAATGATAAATTATTATTATTACAAAGCATTTTTGATTTCGGTGCATTTTTTATTTCATTTCGGTGCATTCCTAGTTTTCATTGTTATGAACTGTGGAGTTCATCAATATGAAACCAATCTGAAATTGGCACCAAAGGTTATGACCTCACTAAAGTAATCCTAAGATAGTAAGGACATATTTTAGGATCAACTGATCAGACTCATACAGCTACAGCCAATCTCCGAAGAGAACAAGAAAGCAACCAGTGAAGCGGATGCAGTTTAAACGGTGAGTTTGAAGAGCTGATACGACAAGAGCTGATTTGTGCCTTCAAACACATGCTATTCATTCAGATAAACTTCTGCGTTTGCTTTACTTGTTAGTTGATGTGGGATAGCACCACCAAGAACTTGAACACAACAGATGAGTGTAGGTTTAACTGTAAAATTTCATTTATAGTTTTAGAATCTGTTTTTATTTTTCACTTCATTTCCTAAAGCTGAAGTATAATTTACTACCCCAAATCCAGTTTCTCACCATCTTGAGTATAAAAAGCTAGATTTTTGTAATGATGTAACAAAAAACAAATCTTAAAAGATAATTAGCTGGAAAACTGCCAAGAAATGTTTACAATGGAGTCATCTCTAGGGTCCCATTTGTAAACACTGGATTTAAGTAATTACAAACTAGTATTTTTAGTGAGCTCAAGCTAATATTTTTTGACAATTAAATTTATTAGTTAGTATTTATTTAGCCAGATACGTTCAGTTTTATGTTTGCTATTATTACCCATAGCCGTAATAACCGACTGAATGCATACCATTTGTTTTCGAATTCTTTTAGTTTCTTTAATGTAAATGGTGACATTAAAGCTTATGCGTTTGTTTGTTTTCTCGTTGTTTCACAGGTGTCATTTCTACCGAACCGCTGTTTTAGCAAAGTTTGGGACTACTTCTTAAAAGATGCGTTTGGAGAGGTCTTCTGTCGTGAATGTTCAGCCAGAGTTAGCCAGGGGTCCAGCAAGGCTGCTAACAAGAACACATCTAATTTGTGGTCTCACCTTAGAGTAAAACATCAGCATGCTTACGTGGAAGCAAAAGGGTACCGACCGGTCAATATGCGGATCAACACTTTGGACACAATTCCAATTAAATTAGAGAAGTTTGAACCAGAAGAATGCATTATACAAAGCGGAAGTAAGATAAATGAGGTCTTGATACCAGAAATACCATCCAATGAGAATTTGTAAAAAAAATAAAATAAAAAATGTAGATATGCCAAAGAGAAGATATCAATCTGTTTGTTTTTGTGTCACAGGTGTATATATGCAGTGCGATTTATAATGTTGTGATTTTAATAAAATCTCTTTTGAAAAACATTATTTATTTTCAGTCTATTGATTCATTACTATGGGTGTTCTGTCATTTGTATAGTAATATACAGTGCTGGTAAGTAACTGTTTTGATTTGTTAAAATAAAATCACTGTCTTCAAAAAATTTAAAATGCTGATGATGTTGATTTGCTTAAATTGAGTAATATAAATATAAGAATACATTATATACATACACACACAGTTGAAGTAAAAAATTATTAGCTCTCCTTTAAAGATTTTCATTCTTTTTCCATTTTTGTCTCAAGGGATGTTTCAAGGAAACTTTCACAGTGTTGCTTATATTTTTTCTTCTGGGGAAAGTCTTATTTCTTTTAGTCTAAAACGGTTATGTTTAAAAAGGAGTTGAAATGGATTCTCTCTGTTAAACAACACTTAGGAAATATGTTTTAATTAATATATATATATACTTTTTTTTGGTAATGCCATGATATCTGTACAATAGGATTGATATGCTTCTTTTAATTGTGTAGTGTCGGTGTATTACTTTTGCCACTTCATCATCATATGATAATCATCACGTTGATCAGATATTGCTTCTCTCACTGTCAGTTGGACTCGCATTTGTTTCAGAATCAAAGCAAAAATGATGAAGTGAAGGAGAAACGTGCAGGCAGAGAAAAGTTCCCTTGTCCAAAGTGTGACCGAGTGTTCTATAACTCAATCGCGTTCCGTTTCCACTTATGGGGCCATGAGTATGAAACGGCTTCATCCCAAGAAAATCTTGAGATGGCAGTCAAGTCTGAGGTATCTCTTTACGCAAAAGCAGAATACAAATGAGTTATTAGAAATTAGTTACTAAAACTGTTAAGTTTAAAAGAAGAGTTGTAAAAGTCTCTCTGTTAAACAACACTTAGGAAATATTTCTAAAAGAATATACTTTTTTTTAATAATGACTTCTGTACAATAGGTCTGATATGCTTATTATCGTGTAGTGTCAGTGTTTTACTTTAGCTACTTTAAAGTTGATAATCATCATATTGATCAGAAATCTTCTCTCACTGTCAAATGGACTTGCATTTGTTTCAGAATCAAAGCAAAAGTGATGAAGTGAAGGAGAAACGTGCAGGCAGAAAAAGGTTCCCTTGTCCAAAGTGTGACCGAGTTTTCTATAACAAGTCATCCGCGTTGCGTTTCCACTTAAGGGTCCATGATTATGAAACGACTTCATCCCAAGAAAATCTTGAGATGGCAGTCAAGACTGAGGTATCTCTTTACGCAAAAGCAGAATACAAATTATTTATTATCAGTTATTAAAACGGTTGTGTTTAAAGAATTGAAAAAGCTTCTCTTCGTTAAACTTCTCTCAGGAAATATTTTTAAATGAATATACACGTGCTGGTCATATAATTAGAATATATTCAAAAAGTAGATTTTTTTTTTTTCTTTTAACAAATTCCATTTAAGAAGTGAAACTTGTATAATGTATAGTATACATTATACATTCATTCCACACAGACGGATATGTTTCAAGTGTTTATTTCTTTTGATTTTGTTGACAACTAATGAAAACCTAAAATTCAGTATCTCAGAAAATTAGAATATAACTTAAAACCAATACAAAGAAGGGTTTTAAGAAATGTTGGCCAACTGAAAAGTATAAACATGAAAAGTATTGACAGCATTCAATACTTAGTTGGGGCTCCTTTTGCCTGAATTACTGCAGCAACGTGGCGTGGAATGGAGTCGATCAGTCTGTGGCACTGCTCAGGTGTTATGAGAGCCCAGGTTGCCCTGATAGTGGCCTTCAGCTCTTCTGCATCGTTGGGTCTGGCATATCGCATCTTCCTCTTCACAATACCCCATAGATTTTCTATGGGGTTAAGGTCAGGCGACTTTGCTGGCCAATTAAGATGAGGGATATCACGGTCCTTAAGCCAGGTACTGGTTGCTTTGGCACTGTGCAGGTGCCAAGTCTTGTTGGAAAATGAAATCTGCATTTTATTAAGTGCTCTAAAACGTCCTGGTATGAGCTGCGTTGACCTTGGACCTCAGAAAACACAGTGGAGCAACATCAGCAGATGACATAGCACCCCAAACCATCACTGACTGTGGAAACTTTACACGACCTCAAGTAATGACGTTAATCGAATTATTATGCTATAACATGTAAAACGAGATCATGAAAGGAACATTCAAAAAGCAGATAATGTAAACACCTTAATCTTATTATTGTCTTAATTAGATTAAGGCAAATAATAAAATTACAGATGTCCATGTAAACATAGTCACTGACTCCAGCTGCAGTCTACTCTTTGTGAATCTCCCCCACATTTTTGAATGGGTGCAGTTATCCCTATTGCTTGTACACTTTTTTTTTTCTACCACATTTTTCCTTCCCTTCACCTCTCTGTTCATGTTCTTGGACATAGAGCTCTGTGAACAGCCAACTTGAATTGAACTTCTTTTGCAGTGGCCTTTTGTGTCTTGCCCTCCTTGTGCAAGGTGTCAATGGTCATCTTCAAACTGTCAAATCAGACCTCTTCCCCATGATTGTTTAGCCCACAGAACTAGACTGAGAGACCATTTAAAGGCCATTTCAGGTTTTTTGAGTTAATTAGCTGATTAGAATGAGATTCTATGAATGAGATTCGAATTTGGGGTTTTCATTAGTTGTCATCAAAATCATCAAAAGTAAAAGAAATTAACACTTGAAATGTATCAGTATGTGTGGAGTGAATGTAAACATTATACAGGTTTCACTTCTTAAAAGGAATTAGTTAAATAAATCAACTTTTTGAAGATATTCTAATTATATGACCAGCACCTGTATATACACTGCTCAAAAATAAAGAGAACACTAAAATAACACATCCTAGATCTGAATGAATGAAATATTCTTATTAAACACTTTGTTCTTTACATAGTTAAATGTGCTGACAACAAAATCACACAAAAATTATCAATGGAAATCAAATTGATTAACCCATGAAGATTTGGATTTGGAGTCACACTCAAAATTGAAGTGGAAAAATACACTACAGGCTAATTCAACTTTGATGTGATGTCGTTAAAAGAAGTCAAAATGAGGCTCAGCAGTGTGTGTGGCCTCCATTTGACTGTATGACCTCCCTATAAGGCCTGGGCATGCTCCTGGTGATGTGGCGTATGGTCTCCTGTGGGATCTCCTCCCAGATCTGGACTAAAGCATACACCAACTCCTGGAGAGTCTGTGGTGCATTGTGGCGTTAGTAGATGGATTGAGACGTGATATCCCAGATGTGTTCAATTGAATTGAGGTCTGGGGAATGGGCGGGCCAGTCCATGTCATTTATGTCTTCATCGTGCAGGAACTGCTGACACTTTCCAGCCACATGAGGTCGAGCATTGTTCTGCATTAGGAGAAACTCAGGGCCAACCGCACTGGCATATGGTCTCACAAGGAATATGAGGATCTCATCTCGGTATCTAATGGCAGTCAGGCTACCTCTGGCAAACACATGGAGGGCTGTGTGATCCTCCAAACAAATGCCACCCCACACCATTACTAACCCACTGCCAAACTGGTCATGCTGGAGGATGTTGCAGGCAGCAGACTGTTGTCCACGGCATCTCCAGACTCTGTCACATGCTCAGTGTGAACCTGCTTTCATCCGTGAAGAATACAGGGCGCCAGTGGCGAACTTGCCAACTCTTGGTGTTCTCTGGCAAATGTCAAACATCCTGCATGGTGTTGGCCTGTAAGCACAACCCCCACCTGTGGACGTCAGGCCCTCATACCACCCTCATGGAGTCTGTTTCTGACCATTTGAGCAGACACATGCACATTTCTGGCCTGCTGGAGGTCATTTTGCAGGGCTTTGGTAGTGCTCCTCCTGTTCATCATTGCACAAAGGTGGATGTTGCGGTCCTGCTGCTGGGTTGTTGCCCTCCTACGGCCTTCTCCTCGTCTCCTCACGTACTGGCCTGTCTTCTGGTAGCGCTACCATGCACTGGACATTATGCTGACAGACACAGCAAACCTTCTTGCCACAGCTCAGATTGATGTGCCATCCTGGATGAGCTGCACTACCTGTGCCACTTGTGCGGGTTGTAGATTTTACCACTAGAGTGAAAGCACTGCCAGCATTTAAAAGTGACCAAAACGTCAGCCAGAAAGCATAGGAACTGAGAAGTGGTCTGTGGTCACCACCTGAAGAATCACTCCTTTATTGGGGGTGTCTTGCTAATTGCCTATAATTTCCACCTGTTCTCTTTTCCATTTGCACAACAGCATGTGAAATTGATTGTCAATCAGTGTTGCTTCCTAAGTGGGCAATTTGATTTCACAGAAGTGTGATTGACTTGGAGTTACATTTTGTTGTTTAAGTGTTCCCATTATTTTTTTGAGCAGTGTATATACTTTATTGTAATGCCATGAAATCTGTACAAAAGGTTTGATATGCTTATTATAATTGTGTAGTGTCAGTGTATTATTTTAGCTACTTTAAGATTGATTATCATCATGCTGATCAGAAATCTTCTCTCACTGTCAAATGGACTTGCATTTGTTTCAGAATCAAAGCAAAAGTGATGAAGTGAAGGAGAAACGTGCAGGCAGAAAAAAGTTCCCTTGTCCAAAGTGTGACCGAGTGTTCTATAGCAAGTCATCTGCATTGCGTTTCCACTTACAAGGCCATGAATATGAAACGGCTTCATCCCAAGAAAATCTTGAGATGGCAGTCAAGACTGAGGTATCTCTTTACGCAAAAGCAGAATACAATTAATTTATTAGAAATTAGTTGATAAAACTGTTGTTTAAAGAAGAGTTGCTTCTCTCCAATAAACAACAATCAGGAAATATTTTTAAATGAGAATATACACTCAGCGGCCACTTTATTAGGTACACCTTACTAGTACCAGGTTGCCTTCAGAACTGCCTTAATCCTTCATGGCATAGATTCAATGAGATACTGGAGATATTCCTTAGATCTTGGTCCATACTGACATGATAGCATCACGCAGTTGCTGCAGATTAGTCATCTGCACATCCATGATGCAAATCTCCCATTCCACCACATCTCAATGGTTCTCTATTGGATTGGGATCTGGTGACTGTGGAGGCCTTTTGAGTACAGTCATGTTCAAGAAACCAGTCTGAGATGATTCGCGCTTTGACATGACGCGTTATCCTGCTGGAAGTAGCCATCAGAAAATGGGTACACTGTGGCCATAAAGGAATGGACATGGTCAGCAACAATACTCTACTAAATACCTACTAAGGTAGGCTGTGGCGTTGACACAATGGTCAATTAGTATCAATGGGCCCAAAGTGTGCCAAGAAAATATCCCCCACACCATTACACCACCACTACCAGCCTGAACCATTGATACAAGGCAGGATGGATCCATGCTTTCATATTGTTGACACCAAATTCTGACCCTACCATCTGAATGTCGCAGCAGAAATCGAGACTCATCAGACCAGGCAACGTTTTTCCAATCTTCTTTTGTCTAATTTTGATGAGCCTGTGCAAATTGTAGCCTCAGTTTCCTGTTCTTAGCTGACAGGAGTGGCACCCAGTGTGGTCTTCTGCTGCTGTAGCCCATCAGCCTCAAGGTTTGACGTGTTGTGCATTCAGAGATACTCTTCTGCATACCTCTCGGTTGTAAGAAGTGGTTATTTGAGTTACTTTTGAATTTCTATCAGCTTGAACCAGTCTGGCCATTCTCCTCTGACCTCTGGCATCAACAAGGCATTTGTGACCACAGAACTGCTGCTCACTGGATATTTTCAGACCATTCTCTGTAAACCCTAGAGATGGTTGTGCGTGAAAATCCCAGTAGATCAGCAGTTTCTGAAATACTCAGACCAGCCGGTCTGGCACCAGCAACCATGTCACGTTCAAAGTCACTTAATTGTGTATATAATACAGTGGCCGGTGAATGTATGTGTATGTATGTGTGTGTATGTATATGTATGTGTGTATATATATATATATATATATATATATATATATAATTTTTTTGTAATGCCATGGCATTTGTGCCGGCCGTCATTTTATTACTTTTGCCACTTTAAGATTGATAATCATCACGCTGAAATCTTCTCTCACTGTCAAATGGACTTGCATTTGTTTCAGAATCAAAGCAAAAGTGATGAAGTGAAGGAGAAACGTGCAGGCAGAAAAAGGTTCCCTTGTCCAAAGTGTGACAGAGTATTCTATAAAAAGTCATCCGCGTTGCAATTCCACTTACGAGGCCATGAGTATGAAACGGCTTCATCCCAAGAAAATCTTGAGATGGCAGTCAAGACTGAGGTATCTCTTGTTGCAAAAGCAAAATAAACTTTTCAATTCATGTTTCTTAATAAAGTTGAACGTTTGTGTTTCTCAAAGCCCCTCAAAGAAGAACCAATGAGGCGTTCCAAAAATGGCCATAATTAGATTACATTTCTAGGGATTACATAATTACAGTTTAGCCACACAATGACAGTGAATTATTCAGAGCACTTTGATTCGTCTTAATTATATCTATTTAGACTTCTGAAGTCAATGTCTTCAAAAAGTAATGTTGAGTCATGAAATAGTCATCGGCTATGATTCTACTCCAAGCCAGGACTCTCTCCACCATCAGACTCAACAGCACTCATAGCATTTAGTGTCTCTAATACCAATTTGGCAGCCATAAATTGCCTTAATGGGTGAAGGCACTGGCAATCGAATGCTACAACATAAGTGGCACAAAAATGATGGCAAAAATAAGAGCATTATTCAGGTAATTTGACCCGCTGGCACTTGTAGGAAGAAATGACTTTTCAAATTTTATTTAATCTACATAATTTTTAACTACAGGGGCTAGTAAATAACATAATATTAGAACAAACAAATGACTGGGAGACAATCATGGGTACATTTTTGGTGGTTTTACTTTCTAAAAAGAAAAACATCTATTGCATGTCACATTGCTTACCTAAATTGAGTAATATAAATATAGATATTACAGTTTTCATACTGTGTGTGTGTGTGTGTGTGTATGTAAATACATTTTCATTTGTAATGCCATGGTATCTTGGGAAAATGTACAGTAGGTTTAATGTACTTCTTATAATCTTGTAGTATCAGTTTACTGCATTTGCCACTTTGAGGTTGAGTGTTGGGGACAATATAAACATGCTAACCCTAAACGTACATATTATTATGTCTTTCCGTGCTTCTCTCATTGTCAATTCTACTTGTATTTCTTTCAGAAGCAAAGCAAAAGTGATGCAGTGAAGAAGGACAAATGTGCAGGCAGAAAAATGTTCCCTTGTCCAAAGTGTGACAAAGTATTCTTTAAGTCATCTGCATTGCGTTTCCACACAAAGGACCATGAAAATGACAGACCCTCATCCCAAGAAAATCTTGACATGGCAGTCCAGACTGAGGTACCTGTTTACACAAAGCACTATTTAGTCTGGATCTTTTCAATTCGTGTTTCTTATTAAAGTCGAACATTTTGTGTTTCTTTTAGCCTCCCAAAGAAACAATAGAGCCTAAAAGTACAGCAATGCAGAATTCGAAAGGGCCGCAGAAAACTTTTTCCTGCCCTGTTTGCAATAAAATATTTGCTCGTGAAGGATGGGTGGATCCACACATTCGAAGTCACCACGGAGCAGTAAACATCAAGAAGCGTCAATATAACAAAGTGTTTGCCAAAGGAAAGAAGCGAAGGTCAACGCGGATTTTAAAGGTTAGTTTTGAGATTAATCTTTTTTAAATATGTTGATGTTACAATGTACTTGCCGAGACAATGACTATTTTAAACTTTTATTTCTGTATAATAACCCACATTCCTTTTGTATTGATCGGTAAGCAATTGCATCAGGTAGCAATTGAAGAATCAAAAAAGGTCACAAGTGAGACACGGGGAGACACTGAGGAGACAAAACGGGAAACTGAAGGATCACAAAAGGTCTTAACCAAGGCACAGGCAGTCACTGAAGAGTCAAAAGGTGAAACAGAAGCATCAAAGGTTAACGCTAAACCATGTCAGTCAAGAAAAGACTCCAGCCCGGTTGTGGTAGTGTCCAAAATCAATGCAGATCTTATTAAAAAGGTTACAGATGAGTCAAAGAGTGCTCATAAAGACACACCAGGCTCTGACGGAGGAACGTCAAATATTCAAAATGAGATGAGCTTTTCATGCCCAGATTGTGGCGAGTCATTTTTTCAGAAAAAGAAGTTCAAGCATCACAGACTGAAACACATGGCAGCTAATTTGCAGGCTATAAGAAAAAGGAAAAGAGAAGCAAGAAGAATGGAAGAAGAGCAAGCAGAAAAGAGATTGAAGGAGGAGGAAGACAAAGTGAGGCTTAACAAGGCGTCGACAAGCAATCACGACCCAAATATTACGGTATGTGTCTACCCTAACCCGAAGAATGATCCGAATAAGTTCTTCACATTTCATAGTTTTATATATAGGATTTGTCTAATTCTAAGGATGAAGAATAAAGGATTCAAAGAATAAAGAACTGCCTGAGGATGTGGCCATCATGAAGGAATGACTGATTCTAGGACAAACAAGTCAGAAACCAATAGAAATCTAAAAATAAATGGCAGTAAACTTGTACAATGAAATATAGTAATAGTAAGCGCATCAGAATAGGTGCCTTTTGTTGTGCTTTTTGAGTGGATAGCAGTTTATAGTATTTGTATTCTGACTTAAAGACATTTAAAATAAGGACCTAATCAAGGCTAGTAATGTCTTTCTAAACTTTCAACCATTGGGTTGAGAAACTGCAATGCAAGTTATTGGATTTAAATATTTATTTCATACTTTATACTTATTTTAACTTCATATGTAAAAACATTTTTGGTAAAGGCGCTCATTTCATAGGTTAGCTCATGCACAAACATGTATTAAAATAATCTTTTTCATACCCCTTAACAGACACCTCAAGAATCCCCAAACAAAGATTCATTACCAAAAAGCAGAAGCAAAGGTCAAGAGCAACTTCCCTGCCCATTTTGTGGCAAAATATTTGCTTATGAAACGCGGCTGTTGATGCATATGCAGATTCACTGTGGTGAAAAACCATATCTCTATCGGCAGCGCAAGAAGTGTTTTTATGGTGACCAGAAAAAGGGCAAACTCCCGAAAAGCTATAATAAGGAGGTAGGACAGACTGATCATTATTTCCTAGTTAATTTCTTTAGGGTGATTCTTCTGTTGAAGTCATTATAAGAATGGTTGATTGTCGGTTTCCCCTAATACAGCCCCTGGGGAATACCAGTGACTGGTCTGGACAGTCCATGGGTAAAGAAAAGGAAGAGAAGGATCCTTCTACACATCTGAGCAGCCTTGCAGTTTGTGGAGACACTGCACTGGAAGACAATCCTGGCAGCCTTCTACCTCAGTTACCTATTGAGCAGCCTGCCATCTGCAACAACAATAATCAACAAAACAAATCTGAGCCTGCCAAGGACCTCATGGGCCACTTCACTTTGCAACCCAGGATTGTTCTGCGACCAATTACAACGTGTTTCAAATATTCCAACTCGAATCCTGGGGATATAAAATCAGGGCATTCTGAAAAAAGCAACATTGATCTTGAAGAAACCTCATGCTCTGTATTGGTAGATGATACAATAGAAGTTGGTAGTGCTGATAGAGATAGTGATGCAATGGTGGTGGAAGATACACCAGAGGGTTTCAGTCTTTGCACGATACCAGTGGAAGGCACAAGTGATAGCAATCAGAACAATCATGAAATATCTTGCAGTGTTAGTCCTGGGAACGGTGAGGCCTCCGCAGTGCCTTGTTCTCCATCGAAAGTAGATCTCGACGACTCTGGGGGCTCACCGGCCATTCAAGAGTTGGAGGCAAATAACAAGGGTCAACAAGAAAAGGACCAAGACTGTAATTTTCCCAATGAAAATGCCCAATTGGAATGTGGAAGAAAGAAGTGTGATTGGACATGTGATTGTAATAGCATTTCGTCAATGAAATTAACCGTAATGCCAGAGGCCAGGGATTTATATTCTTTGTTCAAGGATACTAGTTCCGGCGCTATGCAGGGCGCTGACTCTGAATTAAGTTGTGTTGTCATCTCGGATGGTGAAGATAACAATGAAATGCCTAACATTCAAATTTAATAGTTAGAGATGGCCAGCAAACTGCGCAAAAATCCTTCCAGTGACTTTCCATCTGAATCTATTTAGGCTATTAATTCCACATGTGTTCACACCAACTCTATTGGCAGTCCCTCAAAACAGTCTGATGTTGCGCTTGTATCTTGTCAAAAGGAGGATCAGAGCATCTCAAAGAACCCTTTCACCAGTGACCAGTTGGCATCTACTGTCATCAGGCAAATGGAGGATGACCCCATGAGTACGGAGGAGATAGTAGGTCAAATATCAGATTTGGTATTTGCTGGCTAAGCATGTTTGTCTGAAGTTAATGCTGTTGTCAATGCGGATGAGGGAGAAAATAAACTGGGTGTGGACAATCAGGTATGCAATAGTAGTAGCGTGTAACGTACAACACGGACTCAAAGGCAGATCTTAATCCGTCTGTGAAAACAAAGAGATATGTAAATGGAGAAATCCTAATTTGTATTTAATTTGACAGTTTTCTTTTGCTTTTTTTTTTTCTCAATGTCAGAATCTGTTTTGGGCAGTTCAGCTGACAACTCTGAAATCTCAGGGAACAATAAGACTTTTGTACAAACTGTGAATATCAGAGAGTTATTTGTAAATAGTTTATAAAGATTTGGATTGCTTTTTTTACAACCTGTCAATCCTCTGATGGTAGTGACGACTTCTGTGAGCAGTGGAGAACGAAAAAAACAAGTGTATTGTATTGTTGGTTTTACTTTATCTTATGTGCAATCACTCAAAATGACCTAAAGTAGTAAAATTTTAAGTTGTGAGACGACTATACAGAAAGGAAACAGTTTTGCCATTAAAAAGAAATATAAGCAACCTGGAGACTCTAAGTCATTTGTGATGATGTTGTTCATTTCATTTTGAACCAGGAATCTTAACAATGGAACAAATTAAGTTAAGTTTTACTTATTAGTAACAGCTCATCACAGAAGATGTGTGATCTGCAATCTTCAAGACCTCCTAATTTTGCCTTATGTCAAGACACTGACAGCAGCACAAACCAAAATGATCTTGATGATCAAAAGCTTTACGTCTACCTTTTGTTCGTTCTTGTCATTGTGCAGCATTAAATCCTTGTCATTTAGAATCTTCATTCAGTACAAGGAATCCTAATGTGGAGATAATAGAACCATGCATTTTATATTTCTGCCAAAAAAAAAAAAAAACAAGTTCTAGAGCTTACAGGTCCTGGTTGCAGTGATCTTCAACTGTACCCTTTAAAACAAATCATCCCCAGCTTGTGAACCAACCAGATCCAGAAGTGTCTCGTAATCTGGAACCTGACGGTTATTATTTTTGTGGTACTTGGTGCTGTGAACAACTTTGAACCTGCTTTCTTGCTTTTCTTGAAACAACCCAAAATCCAACATTAATCCTAATTTACCGGAGTTTGGTGATGCATATTTAATAGTACAAATTCCAAAGGAACGTCTTCATGGACTTTTGTGTGCATCTGGAGCATGTAGGTCAATGTATTCTGGAACCCAGTAGTTATAACGTTGAACAGACCCATTGCCAGCAGCCTGAAAATCTGGGGAATTCAGACTCTAAAGTGAGAATCGACCAACAGCTGATCCAGCATTAACGTCAAATCCTTAAATTCAAAATGTCAAACCCAGAGGTCTGGAGCAAACATCTTACCCTAAAATCCATGTGTGATCTTCAAGAAGCCTGCGAGGAGGTCACTGATGGGAATTGCAATGTCTGAGCTGTTGAAGCTCCATATGATTCAACCATATCAAAAGCCAGAAAGCAGAACAGAAAACAAGTCCACCAGATCAGCCATCTGAGAGAGAGGAGTCAAAGAAAAGTTGTTCAAGTTCTCATTTTCAGGTTGTTTGCTTTTTTTGCTGGAGCATTGTACATGTAAAGAAAAGTGACAATACCATAGTGATAATATTTATCAAATGACACTACGAAGCATTTTGAATTATATTGATATATTGAATTATGCCCCTAAAGTGACCATAAAATTAAAATTCTTTCATCTTTTACTCATCCTGACATTATGGCCCAATCCCAATTCTATTTTAGATTCCTACGGCTACTCCACGGTGTGAAGGGGTGGGGATGAAACCATATTGTCCTGACTTACTGACCTTATTCGGTAATGTGGAAGTGCACTCGTTTTTGCGATTGATTTAGAACGGGTGCTCAACCATGTTCCTGGAGATCTAGCTTTCTACAGAGTTTAGCCCCAACCCTGATCAAACACACATGAACCAATTAATTAGGACATGAACAGCACTTGATAATTACAGGCAGGTATGTTTGATATGGGTTGCAACTGAAATCTTCAGGAAGGTAGATCTCCAGGAACAGGATTGAGCATCGTTGACTTAGAACTTCCGATTCAATTGCCTGTGAGAGAAATGACTAGGAATAATAAATGCCTGAAAACTACCAAATTACTTGCTCTGCAAACAACTGTGTTCATTGTTATAAATAAAAATTAGAATAATATTATAAGAAAATATCAGATTGCAACATCAAAAACATAATAACAAGCTGTTTTTAACATCTAAAAATCAATAGAAGTGAGTGAGAATAGGTCTCAAGCCAAAAAGATTCCAATGGCTATGCCCACTCATACATGAAGAGTAAGGTCAATAGGAGTTTCTTTATTCTGTTGCATGTTGGTAACAATACAATTGACAGAACCTTCCCCCCCTTTTACCGTGAAAGTCAGTTGTCAATGTCAACTACTGAATTACCAACTTGTTTTGTTCAACAGAAGAAAAAAACTCATAGAGGTTAATGAGTACATTTTTGGGTTGACTATCCTTTTGAAATCTGGATGCATTTCCTAATTGTTGTTGCTCCTGTGTGTCAACAGGGTCCTGAATACCAAACCACTTCCACTGATGACAACTCCACATTGTTCAAGATAAACCACTGCTTTTACTGCAAGCAACCACATTATAATATGATTGCTCATCTTCAGTCCGTTCATCCAAACGAGCCAAAGGTGGCCGAAGCTCTCATCTTTGACAAGAACTCACAGCAAAGAGACGATCTCCTCAAACATCTTCAAATTAGGGGAAACGCCTTGCACAACACAAATTTGGTTGAAAGCAGTGCAAATCAATTACAGCCATTTGGGTTGTTTGCATCAGACTGCCCAGTTGACGATAGTGTTTATTGCATATACTGTTTAGGGCTATTTAACAAGAAGAGCTTTGCTACTCATTTAGAGCAGTGCAAGGGCAAATCTGTTCACAGTACAGAGGGTGATATTTTACAATTCAAAGATTCTACTGAAAACGAAGACTGCTTTGATATTAAGGAAAATTCTCAAAAACCAAGCACTGGACAAGAATTTACAGACTGGAAGAGTGAAGAATTAAGTTACCCAGAGTGTGACAAACAAAATTCGAAGGCTTCAATGTGGGATACCAGCTTTTTCAGAGTTCACCCAGAAAACGATGCTTTCCAAAATTCATATGATGAGTTCAGTCCACCGCACAGTGACCAATCCGTGATTAATGACACGAGCAAGAGTAGTGCAAAAGCCCGAACTTTTGGAACAAGGAGGAAGAAGAGGAAAAATCAGGTAAATACTGTTAAATTAACACATTGTAAAGGACTCCCTACTAGATTCTTTACATCAAAGAATCTGTTGAATCTTTGGCTGCATCCGAAAGCTTTAAAATGTTGCATCAAGGCATGTGTACTTTACTTGCTGCCTTGAGAGGTATCTCCCTCCAATTTTAAAGGCAGCAAAGATCTGTTGATATCCCACAATTCTGTGCGTTCCATTTCTGGAAGTTGAGCTTAAAATCAAACATGGCATTATGAAGTGAGTCGAAATCAAAAGTATTAGCCTCCCAATTAAATGTAATTTTTTTTTAAATATATTTCATATTTCTAAACAATAGTTTTAAAGACTAATTTCTTTTGTCTTTGCCATGATGACAGTACATAATATTTTACTAGTTATTTTGTGAGATATTACTATTCAGCTTAAGGGTGTACTCACACTAGGCACGGTTGCCTTGAACCGTTCCCTGGGCGTGCCTCTCCCCCTTGACCTGCACTCACACTGCAATTTTACCTTCTGCTTATGTCATCGATGATGCAACGGTTCAGTTAGGAAGAGAAGCGCTCTCGCTCAGTACAATGGAGATTGCTTTGGTTATCTTGTTTTATATTATTTTAAGTCATTTGAAATGTGGTAACATACAGATATTTTGCGGAACAGATCCACCGCTTTTAACGGTTGTATTCTCCATGCTGTAGACCTACACAGACCTGTGTTTGCCAAGATTAGCCAAGTCATTTTACTCTGCGGCCATCTTTGAAACGCCTTTCGGGCAGTATGCTCGGGCATTCTGTTTAAATGGGGAAACATCAAATTCTCCAAAATTGCTTGATAAGCTTACGTCTATAGCAATCAATGATTGGCTCTTGTACTAGAAGGCGGGGCTTCATTTTCCATATTGACTGTTACACTTTTACCCATTCAAAACTATACAAGTGACATGTCTTGTGTATTCTATAGTCTTCGGTTTGCATTCATTGAAAAGTAAGAATGATTAATAAATCCATATAAAACAGTCCCTTAAAGGTGACGTTGTGTTTTCAGTTTCACACTCTGGCGCACTTTGCACTCACACTACAAGCATACCGCGCCAAAGTCCAACCGAACCACACTTCAGATCACCTCTTCCAACCAGGCCAGGGCTGACTCACCAAATTGTGCCTGGGCGTGATTGGGAGCACTCACACTTTTTAAAAGAACCGGGAAATCGGGGTCAAACTTGCCCGAGCATGGTTTGGATAGCCTAGTGTGAGTACACCCTAAAATGCAAATTACAGGCTTAACTAGGTTAATTAGCAAGTTATTGAATAACAGTGGTTTGTTCTGGAGCCATTTGGGGAAAGAAAATCGCAAGGAGGCTAATAATATTGACCTTAAAAATGTAAAAACTGCTTTTATTCCAGCCAAACTAAAGAGTTTCTCTTAACAAAAAAATGAAATGCTGTGAAAATGTCCTTGCATTGGTAAACATCACTTGGGAAATATTTGATAAAGAAAACAAATTTCACATGAGGACTAATAATTTTGACCAACCTCTGTATGTTTTTGATCAACGTTTTCCACTTTTGATGGCATTTCTAGTTAGTTAGTAATAGTAAGTTAATAGTAAGCAAATATTCCTTTAGCTATCACCAAAGCTCTCTATTTAGTTGTACACGATCAGGGCTTAATATGTGCCGAAACAAGCCGGATCCGTATCTTGCACCTTTGAAATCTGATACGGCACCTCATTTTACACACCACCCCTAAACCTCTTCCCCCCGTCTTCATTTTCGTCCGCGACACCTCTCCCTCCTCTGGTAAACATGCCGGATCTGTTACCCCGATCTGTTCCGGGACCTCGCAATTTACAAATTAAGCACTGTACACGATTAAATCATTATGCTGTCTCAGAAATCAGTTTTATAGGGTGCCTTTTTGCACAAACGCTGCCTCCAAAGTGACCTCCTGATAAGTCAGCTGCCTAAGCTTTTGAATGCAGCTTTTATTTATTTTTTCATGTTTACCTTTAGGAGTTTAATAGTACCTCAGCTTGCCAAATGTTATGACTGAAAATATAATTAACAATGATAAGCAATAATTTTTTTATAATATTTATTTTTTTTCTCATTTGTATAGTCACAAATCACAAATGATGGCCTGCTGGGTGAAGGAGAGACGGCCAACTCAAAAGTACATGTCTGCCAGCACTGTAAGGCTGCTTTCTGCAGTCCATACACGCTGCGCAGACATGAATACACCCATACAGGTCAGTAGAAAATGAATAAAAATAAAGCAAGCTAGCCACAGGATAAGAGGCAGAACCATTAATTATGCTTATTCTCATACGGGCCCTTTTTTGGGGGGGGATTTCTACCCAGGTGAGAGGCCATTCTGGTGCCATCACTGTAATGTGGGCTTTATCCAGAAGTATCGTCTTTTAAAGCACATATTTGCATACCATGGTGAATTTATTCAACAAATACTTAAGCTGGCTAGTCTATTTGTATTTTACATTTTGATCCATTAAAGTTTGTATGAACTGCGCTTATTTTTGTTGTTAAGGGGATGTACCATCTAGCTCAGACCAAGAAAAACTGAAAAGGGCAAAGAGAAGAATTCCTGGTGGAGAGACGACAGTGAAGGAGGAAATTATCCTGGAGGTAGAGATTTTAACAAAGAAGCTTATTTTGGATAATTTGGATAATAGAATTGCAGTTAACTTTTATTTATTGACAGCCTACAGCAGGAATTCCTGAGAGTTTAGCAGATGCTGTTAATGATGACACTGGGGAAAACATTGCAACTACAGAGCAAGGTAAAGCCACGGACGTCCATTTCTGACATGAAGTCAAAAATATAGATATATTTTGCAAGTGTTAATGATCTCATACTAACTTACTTTCATAATATTGAGATATTTTCTCATAATAATGAGTCATTCTGAGAAAGTTTCTTATTATTACAAGAAAATCTCATTATTATAAGCAAGTCATTACTAGAAAATATTTCATTATTATGAGAAAGAAGGCTATTGTTACAAGAAAGGTTCTCATTATTATGAGAAAGCAAGTCATTGTTACAAGACAGTTTCTCAATATGAGAATACATCTCATTATGCGAAAGCATGTCAATGTTATGAGAAAGTTTCTCATTATTATGATAAAGTTTCTCATTATTACAAGAACATATTTCATTATTGTAATGTGTTGTTGACAACAGAGTTGAGGATCCAAATGCAGGGTTTATTAGGAGAATAGTCAGGCAAGCAACAGTCAACAGGGTCAAACAGATACATACAGGGAATCCAGAGTCGTGGTCAATAAACAGGCGTATGGTCAGTACAGGCGGCAAGCAACGTAAACAACAAAGCAAGGGTCAAGTCCAAGTTATCAGTTCATACTGATCCTCTGGCTGTGTGAGTGTGTAATCAATGGAATGGGGAACCAGTGTGTGTGCGGTGCATGCTGGAAGTTGTTGTTCGTATATGTGGCAGATTCGTAGTTCTCCAGCGATCTGGTGACTGTAACAATTATTATGAAAAAGTCAATGTTACGAGAAAGTTTCTGATTATTATGAGAAAATATCTCATTATTATAAGAAAGCAAGTCATCGTTAAGAGAAAGTTTCTCATTATTAGGGCATTTAACTTAATGAGGGGGAAACAGTCTTCCTTAAAGCTCCTGTTATGCAAAACGTACAAAAAGGTTTTCTCATCTCATTTATGTTTTTCCTAACTGAAGATGCTTTTGTTTCAGACACAGAGGCAGTAGAGTTTCACTGGGAAGAAGCAGGACATGGCAAAGTCAACGACTCTGACACAGATTGCTGGAAATTCTTGTTTACATCTTAATGTTGTTTTAACGGTTACCGCATAATTGTTTTATTTGATTTGTAAATATAATTTAACCAAATGAATAATTTAGTCTGTATGGTTCAGATCATATTCTGTTTAACAACTGAGGATGACACTAGGTTTAGAATAAACACACAACTTTAAGTCTGTTGGTCTTTATTTGTCCTTTTGTGTATGCTTGATACTCAGCATAATGAGGTCTGCTTTAGTATAAGTCTCAGTCCAAAGTTAGTCCATAGTGTTTCTAATTATACAATCTGGCTGAGTCTTTTATGCTTCTCAAGACTGCATTTATGACTGCAAAAACAGTAATAAGGTTAAATAGTATTACAGTTTAAAATATTACTCTTTTATTCATTTTAAAATTCACTATTTTAAAATCTGATTTATTCCTGTAATGACAAAGCTGATTTTTCAGCACGTTTTGTCCTATAATCCTTCAGAAATCATTCTAATATGACACGATCTTATAGACAATCATGTAATTAGCATGTAATTAGATTATGAAGAATGATTTACTGCGTTCTTTATTTACTGCGTCCTTTCTGCGAGTTATTTACAATTACTTTAAAAAGCACACTAGGCGATATGAAGCTACTGTATGCGTGTCTAGGACTAGGACATCCTCTTGGAAAAAGCTGAAAGAATAGGTCGTAAACTGGAGAACACTAAGGACTTCCGTAAAATTCAGCTTGAACACAGCACGGTCTCCTCCTGTCCTGTGAGTGGCGCTAGAGATGCTCCAGTGAGCATATGAGCCTGATGTGTAGTGTTGTTGGTGGTTTGATTTTAAAGGGGGAACTACCACGAGCTCGTCTCTAGTGTTTTCGCTAGTCGCCTGTTTGTCGTCTGACTGTAGCGAGTTAAATAAGGCATCAGAATGACTAAATTGGACCGTCTGAACTCCTTCATGACCGAGCGTTTGATGGCGGCTGTGAAGGAGATCATCTTCACTGTGGGCAAAACGGTCCGCGAGTACGAGGAGGAAACGGAGCGCGTCAGGAGCGAGAACGAGCGGCTGAAGGAAATGCTCCGAGACTCCAGGCGCGTCGCCGACGAACACGCGAGTATAGCTGGTATGAGCATTAAATAATGCATATACAATATCATGGTGGATGGATTTGGTTAAATTGTGTTTAAAACTGGTGTGTGTGGACATGCTTTGGTTATTGTCACGTTATTATTCGTGTATAAACATTATCCTTAAAATAGCACTAAGTGAAAGTATCCAGTTAAATATACCATCTAATTGAGTATTGTAGTCTTTTATATACTAGTTTGGGCTTAAATGGTGACAACTTGTCTCTTATTAAATATGCAACGTGTATATACACTGTAGCATTAACAAAGCCAAAATGCCCAGTTTGATGAGTTATTTAATTTAAAACTTTTACTTTATATATATATATATATATATGTGTGTGTGTGTGTGTGTGTGTGTGTGTGTGTGTATATATATGTATATGTTAGAGAGAGAGATAGATAGATAGATAGATGTGTGTTCAACAGTATATAAAGTTAAAGCTTCTATTCCAGAGCCCTGAGGTTGTTAATTGATTATATGTGCTTTTGTTGAACTATGGAAGGCCTGTTCCATCGTTAAATAAAATAATAATTTGGAAGTCATAATAATGAGAAACTTTTTCTTTTTCATAATAATATTTTATCTTAATGAGAAACATTCTCGTAATAATGACTTTCTCATATTAATGAGATATCTTGTTATAATTAGATTTTTTTTCTTATGATTTTCTCATAATAATGAGATATTTTCTTGTTATAATGAGGAACTTTCTTAAAATAATGACTTTCGTCATAACGAGAAACAGACTTTCTTTAAATAAACTCTTGTTATTTCAACTTAATAATATTGAGAAAAGTTCAATATTTTGACTTGTAATAATGAGATATTTTCTCGTCATAATGACTGATAATAATGGCTTATTTTTTAAACGTTCGTTATAATGAGAAACTCATAATAATGAGATTTTCTTGTATAATGACTTTTCTCATAATAAATGACTTATTTT
>CAIGQW010055694.1:3499912-3516052 GCA_903798125.1 Danio choprae | reverse complement strand
AAGTAAGTCATTATTACGAGAAAATAAGTCATAATAATGAGAAAGTAAGTCATTATTACGAGAAAGTAAGTCATTATTATGAGAAAGTAAGTCATTATTATGAGAAAGTAAGTCATTATTACGAGAAAGTAAGTCATTATTATGAGAAAGTAAGTCATTATTACGAGAAAGTAAGTCATTATTTTGAGAAAGTAAGTCATTATTACGAAAAGTAAGTCATTATAATGAGAAAGTAAGTCATTATTACGAGAAAATAAGTCATTATTACGAAAAGTAAGTCATTATTACGAGAAAGTAAGTCATTATAATGAGAAAACTTTATTTTTTTCATGGCGGGAACGGGCTTACATAGTAATCTTTATCCACTGCCTTTCTTGCAAATTTATAAAAAGGATAGTTTACCAAAAAAATTTTTTTTAATTCTGTCAACATTTACTCTAACTTCTTCAAAACCTGTTTCGCTTTCTTTCTTTTTTTCTGGAAACCTGTAACCGTTTACTTCCATGGTATTTGTCTTTCCTACTATGTCAATAAATTTTTCTTCAAAATATCTTCTTTAGTGTTCAACAGCAGAAGAAAAAAACTCGGTTCATAAACACTTGAGGGTGAGTAAATGTTCATTTTTGAGTGAACTATCCCATTAATACAGCGTTATTATGAAGTAAAAACGATATTTTCTGTACTTACTACTCCTTTCCTGTGGCAGGCGCTGAATCACTGCTTAAATCAGTTTTTTTCTGTGGTTAAAGAGGAACATATACGTGGTCATATGACCACAGGGACGAGTGTTTACATTGTGTCTGTACGTCGAAAATAAAATAAGAGTAATTAAAAAAATCCACTTCAACCCGTCAGCGAAATGACAAAGCTGGAGGTCATCAATACGTTTCTGACGGAGCGTTTAATGGCGGCGCTGAATGAAATCATGGACATGATCGGCGGGACTGTCCTGCAGTATGAGAAAGAGCTGGACAGCGTTCAAAAGGACAACGAGTATCTGAGACGGAGACTCAAGGAGATTGAGAAAATCGTCGAGTCAACTGGTACATCGTTTTTTTTTTTTAAATAAAATATAATGTATTTCTGCAATAGACTGCGGTTTATTTACTTTTCTTACATTACCATGGAAACCATAGTTTCCGCTCACACAACATGGTTAGATTAAGATAAAGTTGTTTACATATTTTCGGACTTTCTCCATAATAATATCATTTCAGAAAAGTATTATTTGGAAATTCTAAATAGGGAAATCGTTTTAGCAGCCAACGACTTACAAAGTAACGTTACAACATTGTTGACAGTCAATTAAACAGCGCTAATGTTGTTTTTAGGTCATAATTACGTTCGGATTCAGACCAAATATTCAAAGTAACTAGTGTGGTAAACAATATAACGTTAGAACCCGTTAAAATGAACGAATCTGCGAATATAAAACCAACTTTACCTCAATCATGGTTATCCATAGATAAATACACGACGGTTACTCACATGAATACAATTGTTATAGTGAAAATACTACCGTGTTTTTGAGGTATACTATAGTATAGTGTATTATAATTTATATTTTTAGCATGTCAGCTGTAGGTTTAACTATCTTAAACTGAAACTAATGTATACTGTAGTATATTTAAGTTTTACAGTAAACTTTAATGTGTTATTAAAGTATAATATATATACAGTATATATAGTAGTATAGAATATATAATATATTATATATAGTAGTACAGTATTAAGTAATTTGTTTATATTACTATAGATGTTGTATTACCACAGCAGCTATAGAATTGCCCCAACAGATTAATTTAAGTGCTTTACTATAGTATGGTTCAAAATCACGACAGTCCTATAAGTTACTACAGTATGTTGGCACAGAAAAAAAAATCAGTCACCTATAACATACAAAAAAGAAATGCAGCGATCAGAAGACTTCTATTTGTGGAATATGATAGGAATATAAATATTAATTTATTCTAATGGAATATGAATCTTATTAATTTATTGTAATGGAATATGTCCTTAAACCATTTTACAATTTTAATGGTTAACAGTTAATGGTTTGTTTCTAGTGGTGTTTGTAAACAAGAACTTCTGTGATGGTTTCTATTTGGGTGTGTCCAAAACATTGAATAGGGCAGTGTTTAGTCAATTACAGATGTTTTATAGTTATATTTGTTATCTTGTTTATATAATTATATTTCAATCTTCAGTTGTTTTGTCAATGAAAATCTAATAGACATTAATCCAAAATAGACTAGTCATCAAATACAGAGATTAAACTGGATTCACTTGTGTAGTCATTCATTTCTGTGCATTTGATGATTGGTCTATTTTTGGACTATTGTTAGACGTCTATTAGTTCCTCACAGAGCCCATATTTAGCCTTATTTTAGCCAAGATGCCTGTGTTTAGACATCTATTAGGCATTCATTAAAATATATATTTTTTATAAATGTATTTTTGTGGTATACTCAAAGATAACCCATCTGATCTTCTCAAACCTTTCATCTTTTACAGCTCCACCCATCTCAAACCCTGCACCATCATCTCCACCAACTCATCTAAAGTGGACTTCTAGCACTGAAACAGAAACAGTGCCTACAGAGATCTATCAGAACCAGGTACAGAACGAACAGTTTACCAACACAAAAGTGGAACAGTTCTCCAGCCATGTGCTTCTCGTGACCGAATCGGAGATCACTTTACCTGCTCCTGCAATCCCAAACACACTGGCACAAACAAATGAAGACTTTGAAACGTGCACTTTAGACAAATATCCTTGTGATGTTAAAACCGAGCCTCATGAAAGCCTCCATTCACTGTCCACAAACATCTACAGTCCATTACCACATTGCACATCTCAGCTACCAACTACTACTGATATCATCCACAAGCCTGATCCTAAAGTTTTCAACACATCCAATTCCACTGATTCGGAATTAGCTCAATGTAGGAATCTAAAGTCTAAATCCTCACCAGAGTCCATCAGTAAACACAGCCCAAATGCAATCAAGACCACGTATCCTGAATCAGGCATCAGCTACAACAACACTCATCAAAACACAGACTCGGGATCAGTCAGGAATGATGCTGTTAGCAGTAACGGTCATCTGGGGATTGCAAACATTGCGGTCAACTCTCTACGCCACATGCAGTTCGTCAGACATAATCGAGGAAGAGGACGAGGAAGAAGCAAAGGTCCTGGAACGCACGTATGTCCTCAGTGTGGAAAACTGTTCCCTCACCATTCCCGGCTAAAGGTGCACATGCTCATCCATACAGGAGAGAAGCCGTACGTCTGCGGCCAGTGTGGGAAACGCTTCAACAATGACGGGACTCTGAGGAACCACAGTCGTGTGCATCTGCAGCTGCGTCTGTTTGACTGTCCTGTGTGTGCACGCAGCTTTAAGGATGCTTACACTTGTCGAAATCACATGCGTGTTCATAGTAGGTGAGAGTTAATTGACTCGTTTAATCCCACATTTTTTTCTTGCAATTTGAAAATATACATTTTACTGATTAGGGCAGTGTTTCTCAACCACATTCCTGGAGGACCACCAGGTCTGCACATTACCCATGTCTCCTTAATCAAACACACCTGATTCAGATCATCAGCTCATTAGCAGAGACTGAAAGACCTGTAATGGGTGTCACAGGCAAAGGAGACATCCAAAACATGCAGTGCTGGTTGTCCTCCAGGAACATGGTTGAGAAACACTGGATTAGGGCATTCACACAGAACTCGTCTTTGTGTCTAGAAATGTAAGAAATGTGCTCAGGAATGTATTTTGAAAATAAAGGAACCTCTTCTTTCAACTGTTGTCATGCCAGCTTACTGCTGTAAACCAGAGCCATAGAGGGAGAGAGTTGTGACAACGGAGGTCCAAAATGTTTGATCGTCATGTCATTCATTTAGACTTAAATAGTTCCAGGAAGCGGTTAATATAATGTTCGATAACGTTAAAACTACACAATCTTATTTTTAGAAACTTTGTACCTTGCAAAACCAGCTGTCTTCAGCAGTAACTTATAAACGTATGTAAACCTAAACTGTAAACGTATCCCTTAAATCTGATTGGCTGATTGAAATGTTGTTTCAGGATCAGCATAGATGTTAATCCAGGAATATGTCCTACTTAGTGAAATCAGGTTGGTGGCAACTCATCTGTAAGTGCTAACTTCCGGGAACTAGGAAGTTAACACAGTTTCATTGGAGTCAATGGAGTTGTCGCAAATCTCTCTCTCTCTATGGCTCTGCTGTAAACAGTAGTTCGCAATGCTTACTCCGCCCCTTCTTCTGATTGGTCCATTGCTTTGGCACTGATATTGATGAGCAGCGCTACATGTAAAAAATGTACATTCTTGACACAGTATCTTAAAAACATGCCGCTCTTGTGCAAAGCGCTTCAAAAGATGCAAGACATTAGCATAATAGGGCGTTCACACTGGACGCTCCTATTCATGTGTAATTAGATGATTGAAATTTAAAGTTAACAAGTTTACTCGCTTCAGTTATGCGTGAAATTCACTTCATTAAAGATGAAATCACTCCAGTTTCATAGCAAAATGACTGACATGGATGTTGTTGAGAGGGTAGCTGTGCTTTATTTGCAACGGCAGGCTGAAAAATGGCGTGGACTTATTCGACGCCATTTCTGTGTCCAACAGATCCTTCAGTTTAACCAACTCCACAAGGAGCTGCGCCTGGATAATGGGCGATACTAGAGCAAACTCCTGATTGGTTAATACGGTGTGAATTTTTCGATAAAGTTCAGATTTTTCGATTTACGCAATTCATGTCAAATGCCCAGATCGCTCAATTTATTCCCTGTCATTTGCTCGAATCTCGTCCTTTGCGTCGCAGGACGTCTTTGCATTGACTTAACATGTATATCACTCCAGCTTAACACTTCATTGGCGTCTGTTGTGAGCGCACCATAACAGTCACATCACAAGTCCATCAAACAAATTTACATAGAAAAACAATGTAAAAATGTGTTCTGTGTGATTGGCCTCTAAGACCTCACCAGGACACAAACTTCACTTCTCCTATGACATTATGTTGGTTAAATTAGGTTTACATAATTCATAATTGAATCGCTATTCATTTGGTAACCACTGAACAATGTGTTACACTACACAATTGTGACTGTTAATACATTTCCACCTTTTACATCATCTAGATGTGCAAGCAGGAAGAATATGCGCTTTTCCACCGCATGGTACAACACAGTTTGGTTCAGTTTATCCTACTCAGTTATGCACAAGTTAAAGCACAGTTTTTATACACAGTTTGAAAATGGATGCACATCTTTGGGTTACTCACTTATATAAGTGAGTAGCATAAACTTTTTAGCTGATAAGAAAAAATGTGCATAAACTACAATGGAAATACATTTACTGAATAAATTCCAGCATGCGCATCAAAAAAGTCATGTGATTTATTTATTTTTTTAAAAGATCATGTGATAACAGCAATGGAACGCCATTTATAGACAAACCAACAGACCGAACACATTGTAAAACATCTGAAATGTTGTTTTGGTCATTCTAAAATCCCTCAGCCATCATCAAAATGGTTCAGTATTATTACCTCCCAGTAGAAGAGGTCCATGAATTCCTCTAGTTGTAGCAGAGGAGCAGATCCAGCAAGAGCTAGATGGGACAACCCAGAATAAAAAACCTTTTTTCAGGAAGTCACTGCAGAAGAATTGGCACAATTATAGCGATAAACCCAGCCACTTTAAGCAGTACTAAACTGCAGAGGAAATACACACTAAGTGGAGCAAAACCAAACCATGCAGTGGAAAATGGCATATGTAAATTCATCTGGTCATGTGATATCGATATATTTCATTCAAAACAATCTACATTTTTCATTTAAAATGAGTATTTCTTACCCAAAGCCAACGATGCTTTTAGAGCTTTCTGATAAAAGAAAAAAGTTGGGATTAAATTGGTTAAACAAGTGTTAAGCTACAGGAAAGACTCATGTGAAGGTTTCCCTGTTGATCGTGAGAGACGCATGCTTGATCGGTGAGCATCAGTCAAATTATCTGCTCTATTAGCGGAGACGTGCCATGCTGGCACTCTCCTGTGGGCAAGATCGAGAGACCGTAACAAGTCACATGACGATTTTCATGTCCTCAGAAAACCTTTTTGAGTGCAATGTGTTTTGTGGCGTTGTTGAAATTTGTTGTTGAAATTTGTTTCATGTTCCTGTTGTGTGCTCTGTCGTCAGATCAATGGGCTACAACAAACAAGTGCCAGTATTACCAGCTGCGTTCTGCTTCTTTTAATATGCTAAAGTAAAGAGTTTGATTTCGAGGTTTTATGGGGTTTGTAATCTTTTCGAGTTTCTGTTTTGTCCGTTTGAAGGAAGGCCCACCCTTTTAAAAATGTTATCGCAAGCTTACTTAAAGGGGAAAAAATTACATTTTGTTATCATTTGGTATCTGCTATCAACTTGGACCATAAAAGAATTGCACGAGTTAATTTTTAAGAAAACACTATATAAGTGTTTCTCAACCATGCTCTTGGAGGACCTCCAGCACTGTATGTTTTGGATGTCTTTATATGTCACAGTCATTACAGGTCTTTCAGTCTCTGCTCTGATTGGAATCAGGTGTGTTTGGTTAAGGAGACATGTGCTGCGTCTGAAATCGCATACTTTCATACTATATAGTATGCTAAACACTGTATGCGAGCCGAGTAGTATGGTAAATACATAGAATTCGAAAAACACTATGCGAGAACTACTCAGATGACCTACTACTTCGGGCGAGATTCTGAAGTGTGCATCCGATGGACGCTACACTATCCCATGATGCCAGAATTCATGAATGGGAGTGAAGCGACGCAACTGACCAGGTAGGTCACGTGATCATGACAAAAAGGCAGATGTAGTACGTCCGAGTTCCATTTATGCTACTCACATTCATACTGTATAGAACGTACTTTTCTAATGGTCGAGTAGTACATTTAAATTCAAATGCAGCACCTATTGAGTAGTAGGCGATTTCAGACGCAGTCATGGAAAATGCAGAGCTGGTGACCCCCTAGGAAAGTGGTTGAGAAATACTGCACTATAGTTCCTTATTTAGTCAATTTCCTACTGTAAATATATCAAAACTTCATTTTTGATTAGTAATGTGCATTAAGCATTTTAATATTTCGATTTTTCGAAGTCAGATCTTGGCTAAATTAAAAAGATTGCAACTAACCATACATCAATGGAAAGCTTCTTTATTCAGCATTCATGTGATGTATAAATATCAATTTGAACATTTTTGACTTGTTTTTACGGCCCAGGGTCAAATTTCCTCACCTTTGTGTTCCTCCAAATCTGCATGCCATTTTTTTCTTCAGTTGAACACTTATATATAACACTTATATATTATATTTTGAAGAATATCAGTAATCAAAGAGTTTCAGATCAACGTTACATCCTATGTATTTTTTGTCCATACTGAAATTGGCTGGCAATGTAAACTTGCCTTCTTGAAAGTATTTTCATTTATATTTCCACAGAAGAAAGAAAGGCTCGCAGTTATGGAAGTAAACAAGGTCGAGTAAATGATTTTGTGTGAATTATTCTGTTTGTATTGCATGCTTAAACATTTCAGGCAGGTTTTAACACTGTGGTAAAGTGGCCGGTATATACAACTGAAGACAAACTTATTAGCCCTCTTGTGACATTTTTATCACAAGTGCTGTTTAACAGAGAGAAGACTTTTCAACATTATTTTAATAATTAATTTCTAGGGACTAATTTCTTTTGTATTTGTCATGATGACAGTATATAACATTTTGCTAGTTACTAATATTCAACTTAAATTGCCATTTAAAGTTTATTATTATAAGTTAAATTATTAGGTTAACTAGGCAAGTTTGGTTAATTAGGAACATCAATGGACAACTGTGGCTTGTACTGTAGACAATGAAAGCAAAATAATGTCTTAAGGGGGCTAATAATATTGGCCTTAGCAGTTTTTACACTTCAAAACATATTTATTTATTCCATCCAAACTAAAAGACTAAATATAATGGGAAATACTGTGAAAGAATGTCCTTGCGTTGTTAAACTTGGGAAGTATTTGAAAAATAATTATATTTTCACAGGAGGACTAATAATGTTGTTTAAACCAATGTTTAGTTCCAAGTAGTTTAAGAAAAGGAGGGATGTTTCCACTTGGTGGCGATGTTGAGTATGTTTTAGAACAGGACACAAATGTGTACCAGCCTTTTACTTCCTATTCCTCACTAGATTTCTGAACTGATTCCCTGAACTGGACAGAGAATCTTTATTTAAATCCTGAAACTTTACCCAAAGTTCACACAGGACACGATAAACACATTTTTACCCTTCTGAAAATATGAAAGTATTTTTTTTTTTTTATGGTTTCATCTATAACAATGACTATGACCCCAGGGCACCCCAACTAATTTACATAACTTTTCCAGTCGTTTGTGATTTACTGCATAAGTATATTGCATTTTTAAATTTTATACTCGCAATCAGAAAGATTTGCACGCATTATAACCATGCCTATAGGGTGTTCATCCATGTCTATAAATCATTTTTATATTTTTATAAAATATACCATTAGGTTTTCTAAGACTGTGAGAATCCTGTATCTTAGCTGTTTTTGGTTTCATTTAACTAACAATGGGCAATTTAGTAAAGTATTTATTAGTCTTTCTGTATGTTTGTTAATAAACATACAGTTGTTCATTGTTATTTCAAATTAGCCAAGTTTCATTAAATAATATTTGAAGAGTTCAGATGCAAAGACCTCTGCATTTTTCTAAGCATTTTTCTCCGGCTACTGTCTATTGGTTCAGTAATTTCATATTAAATTTATGGCAAAGAATAGTTTATTTGAAATAACTGATCATAAACTTCGGAGCCTGAGGAAAAATGCTAATTTAAGATGAAAATTTCAGATAGCACCCTTCTTTTGTTAATACATTATAAAAATGTAAGTTTACAGATATTTTTCATGTAAAATGAACAAATGTATTATGAAGCGTTATCCTAACTTGAAATAATTAAAGGGCCAAGAGTCAGTCGTGGCCCTGCTGGATGATCTATTTTTTAAGACGGAGTCTCGCTGATTAAGAAATGAAAGGAGTAGTTGACATTGAAATGGAAATTCTGTCATCATTTACTCATTTTCCAAACTCGTATGACTGACTCTGGTGCAGCACAAAATGAGTCCATAGACTGAACATCAAGTATCAAGCAATAAATTACTTCATAAATACTTAATTTATTTTTATTAAAAGCAATTCTATGGCATCTGAAGACTTACATATGAGATATATGGGATACAGTTATGGCGTTTGCTCTTTTTTGGAGCTCGGCAACCCATTCATTTTCTTATAAGAGCAGCTTTGACATTCTGCTAAATATCTGCTAAATGCCATACAGATTTGGAATGACACAAGGATGACTAAGTGAGTATAGGCAATGCTAACTTTTAGGGGAATTCACTTTTTACATGTAAAACATTGTATTATATTAAAACCAATATGACTTCTTTCATTACAGCATGCATGATAATAATTTTAGAGTTAAATGGGCATCCCACTAAAGGGGGACAGTCCAAAACAAACATTAAATAAATGAAACTATATTTTAAATTACCCTGTCAACACCCCTTTCTATTTAATGCCTTTCCCCAGTTTTAGAGACAATGCTTAAGTCTAATCCTAGACTAAATTGCATGTTTGAGCTGTCTTAACTAAAAATATCCTGCAGTGACAAACTAAAAATACATCAGCGCCATAGAATAGTTTCAAGATACACACCAGTAATGTGTTTTTCCAAGTCATTTTTTATAAAAGCTACTTAATTACTTAATTTAATAAAGTCATAGTCCTGGCTTAAGCTAACCCTGTTTGTGAAACCAGAGATTAGGGCTCCAGTGTCTTGAAAAATCTGTATAAATGAGAGAGGATCATTTTAAAATGTGATTTAAGGCTTAGTTATAATGAATATGGGGTTTCAAGCATCAAAAAAATAAAGGTGTACTATAACTTTTCTCCCATGCATTAGAAAGTGTCTTCTTTAAATCGAGTAGTGACTATCATAAATGATTCATAGAAGACACCCATTAAAGTGTCATTTAGTGTAACAATAGCTTATATACTGGACTAGAAGGCTTCTCGAGCATATTTATAACAAGAATCATTTGAAGATGTATTAAAAGATTCTATTTACGGATAGCAAGTATACGTATAGGGGCCTCACAGTGGCGCAGTGGGTAGCACGTTCGCCTCACAGCAAGAAGGTCGCTGGTCGCTGGTTCGAGCCTCGCCAGTTGGCGTTTCTGTGTGGAGTTTGCATGTTCTCCCTGTGTTGGCGTGGGTTTCCTCCGGGTGCTCCGGTTTCCCCCACAAGTCCTAAGACATGCGGTGTAGGTCAATTGGGTAAGCTAAAATTGTCCGTAGTGTATGAGTGTGAATGGGTGTGTATGGATGTTTCCCAGAGATGGGTTGCAGCTGGAAGGGCATCCGCTGCGTAAAACATATGCTGGATAAGTTGGCGGTTCATTCCGCTGTGGCGACCCCAGATTAATAAAGGGACTAAGCCGAAATGAAAATGAATGAATGAATGAAAGTATACGTATATTATACTTTTGTATACATTGTCACTATTCTCCAAACCACTAGTATTACCAATGTGTACAAGGGTTTTTAATCATTTGAAATATTCATTCATTTTCATTTCGGCTTAGTCCCTTTATTAATCTGGGGTCGCCACAGCGGAATGACTTGTTGGAATGACACAGCGGAATGACGGAGCACCCGGAGGAAACCCACGGCAACACAGGAAGAACATGCAAACTCCACACAGAAACGCCAACTGACCCAGCTAAGGCTCGAACCAGCGACCTTCTTGCTGTGAGGCGAACGTGCTACCCACTGCGCCACTGTGAGGCCCCATTTGAAATATACTATATAAATATTAAAATGATCACTTAGTTCAGATCAAAATAACTATATTGTTACATTTTTACATGAATACATGTTTCACACTGAAAAAACATCTGTAATATTGATGGTAAAAATCCTGTAGGTGTGATTGCCAGAATTTTACTGTTAAAAATTGGGAAATACATCCAAAACATTTACGGTAAAATCATAAACCAGGAAATTTGCAGATTTCTTTTATCAGTAAAATTCTGGGAACCAGGTGTTGCAACCAGGTGTGGTTGTCAGAATTTTACTGTTTTCAAAATTTCCAAATTTTAGGGTAAACTACAGTGTTTCATTAATTTGTTAATAAAACCAGGTTTGAAGTACTAACATCTACACATCGTACCTTCACCTCCAATGCAGAACCAATGTTCATTTCCCCAATGAAGAACCAATGCTCATTTACGTACTAGAAGGCACTCACTGTCATTCACACAAACACCATCATGGTAACACACATGAAACTAAAGTAATGCAACAAACATTATTTGTCAAAATTAGACCCTAATTAGAAAAGAAAAAACTAAAAGAACCACGTGTCAACAAAAAAAGCATAGTGTCATGGAGAAGAAATTCATCTCAACTCAGCTGTCTCCTTAAATACAGCCATATGGCACTGCTACTCGTCTGATATTGCGTTTATACAACAGTTCAACGGCACAATCGTGTATAGAAAAAAGAAAATCAAATACGGAGAGTCTAAAAACCCTTTGTATGAGGAACTACTTTCTTCCGCCATTCATTCACATCTGCAGCTGACGTCAGAACAGCAGAAACCGTTACTAATTCACCAACGTCACTTTAGAGCTTATGTTTGAATGATGCTCTAGCGTAATGTCTAAAGTGATGACAAAACAGATGATTTTGCTGACATTTTAAGATTATAAGGCTGAACGTGACATGAAATGCCATCCATCTACAGAGATATCTCCTTAAAGTATTACTGTCTACAGTATTTCGCTGTTGCAATCGGGATATCACAATAATTAACCGAAAAAAAGCAGCGCAATCACTATCAGATTCCTGTTGTGTTTGCGATAAGGAAAAACGCTAAACACATGCGGGCATTTCTTTTCTTTCTGCCAACACAACACATATTCCTGATATGCGAGTCCCATCTCACACTCAATACACTACAATTATATGGTATAAATACAGCACTACAACATGCAAAAGAGAGAGAGAGACCGACTAAGGGGCTGATCACACCGAACGCGCTTTTACGTTACAAAAACGCGAGGCGCACCACACTGCCTTTTTGTTGACAAGAAAAAAAGAAGCGCGGTGCGCTTTTTTATGTCGCTATGCAACGACTGAATCAGCTGGGTATTGTGCGAGAGTGTGTATTTAATAACACTGTGATATGTGATAGTCATACGAGACTCATACAAGTCAGAGACTCATACAAGTCTCTCCTCCATCTTCAAGTCTCCGTTGTTGACAACACAACACAACACAACACAACACAAAACTGCAGGCACCTCTGCTTTCATTTGATTGGAGAATGAAAAAGACGCGAGTGACGTAACTCGCTTTTCCCGCTCAGAGTTGACTTTATTTCAACTGCGAGCGCACGGCGCACAAGGGAAAAAACGCGAGGCGTTTAGTAAATCATTTAAAAAAAGGCGCCTCAACACAAAAAGCGCGTTCGGTGTGATCGGCCCCTTAGAATATCACTTACCTGTTTAATAATGATTTGATCAGCTGTAGTTAGAAATAAGGCTGTTTTAATCTTCTAAGGGCCTGTCGCCATCTTGTAGATAGACAACGTCAACCGTCTTTGCTCAAAGACAGGCTAATGGCTGCCGACGCGCTGTCTCTTAGAAATGATAAATATTTTAAAATAGGCACTATCCTTATAAATAAACGGCATAGTTGCAATCTAAACAACTACATTCTAGACTAAAAAGCCTCAAAACTACTTTATGCTGCCCAACATCAGTAATATTTGTCCAACTGTAGAGTGTCCTCAGCTTGTTGCTGTATGTGGGCGGAGTAATACAAAAGGGTGAAGAGGCTGGTCGAGTGCTGCTACTGGCAGAATATAGCACGGCTATCAGCCAATCAGATTCAAGAACCAGACAGAATCGTTGAATATATATATATTATATCAATTCATGGTTAATATATTAAGCAAACTTACAGATTTTTGTAGCATTTTTAGTTTTTTTAACAGTTAAAATCACAGACATTTTTATTAAAGTGCACTGAATGACGATGAAACCTTATTTCACCATATTCTGACATTTTATTTTCAGAAGGTTTATTTGAAACATTAAGGTAGACAATATAATTGCATGTAATATGCTTTTGTACGTCTGTACATTCATTATTTAAATATAAATAAGTGATGCAGAAAGCAAAATAGGACATCTCGTCTTTAACTTCGTTTAAAATGAATGTTAATGTTAAAAATATATGTTTAAAAAGCAATTCCTAATTGAATACACTGGTATGACGCCTCAACTAATCAGCTCCAAGACCCGAAATGGGTACATGGGATAAGGAAGACATACAAAATGTGGACTGTTGGTGTCCTGAGCGAGACCCAGAGACACTGAAACATTCACCTCAGTGCAGTGTGCTGTTAAGGGGTCATCTAATTGTCATTTACTCATCGAACACATAATCAACCAGATGCACCCTGAAGAAGCACAGAATCAATGCAATGGTTTTTCATGAGGAAAGGGTGAAATTAGCTGAGCCTGGAATCCCTTAAAGAGAGTGTCTTATTGGTTACTGCCCCCCCCCCCCCCCCCCACCAAAAAAGCACTAATCCATAATTGCTAAAATAACAGTGCAATCACTCCCACAATGCAGCCTTTGTGAATGAGATCATGCTTATTTGTTCGTGGAGTGATTACGAATTGTACGATTTTCTGTGCTTGTTGGATGAGGATGCAGGAAAACGACACACATCCTTAATAGCAATGCATTTCAAATGTATTTTCAATTTGTACATAAGCACTTCATATAAATGTAAACCACAAACCCTCAAGAGTACAGCACTTTTTTTTTTTTGGTACAAAACAACCAGACGACACACACGCGAACGCATGCAGACGCACTCCGGATAGTCCTAGTATATGGCACATACAAACATTTGATTTCAAAAATATATCGAGTAATTAACATATGCAATATCAAATCGTAGCATGTCAATAAAACCCCATGTTAAAGAATAATAACAACTGTATATCGAAAAAAACACCAAATCTCAGACCTTGGTGCAAAGTAAAAAAAGATGTAAACATTGCATCATGCTACAAAATGGAGAGTCTAATTGTTAATAGTACACACAAACCTGCTCCTGACCGACAACGCTGACAGGACCAGGCCTTAAAGGGATAGTTCACCAAAAAAAATGGAAATTACTCACCCTCGTGTGGTTTTAAGCCTTTATGGGCTCTATTTTAACAATCTAAATGCATGGCACACAAATAAAGTGCACTTAGGGCATGTCTGAATCCACTTTTGCAAAATTAAGGAAGGGAAAAATGGTGGAGGTAGCTTAATTATGTAGACAATAATAATCTTTTACATTTTAAATCTTTCATTTTTCATATTTAAAGATATTTCTATTCTACTACTGTCCTTCCCTGTGTGTAATTAGCAACGTGTATGTGCAATGTGTATGTGCAAAAATGCCACTGACCATTTAAAAGCAGGTCTAAGGTCAGGCCCCAGGCCCCAGGCCCCCCCCCACACACACACTTTTAAAATGTCCGCTACGCCCCTGTCTATGGTTATTGGCATTTTTGATAGGTGCAGATTTAGTGATAGGTGCATACATGTTCCTTACATGTGGTCTTTCTCTGTTTTTACCAAACAATGCGCCTTAACACACCTCCTTTTCAGAAGAGCATGCTCATGGGCGCACAACTAGACGCGCATGCATTAGCTATTTAAACTAAGTGGCGCAGGTCATGAAAATACTACCTGTGCCAGGCTGAAAATAGCAAAAAAACACACATTGCACCACATGTCAAAAAATACTGGTTGATGGTACCCATTGACTTCCATAGTACGAAACAAAATTCCATTGAAATAAACGGGTATCATCAACCAGCATTCTTCAAATTAACTTCTTTTGTGTTTGAAAGATGAAAGCAACTCAAGTAGACTTTGTGAGTAATGATGTCTGAGATTTCATTTTTGCATGAACTATCCCTTTAAGGACCCTCCCGTGTTGTCATGACGATACCATACATGTATATCGTTTTGATGCGTTTACGGCAGGCAGTAGACATGCACCCCCATGTTTGGTTCAAAAGATGCGTCTTAGCTTTTGTCTGCAAGCGTTACGAAAGCACTGAACATTGAAATACATTGGTAATCGGTTATTCCAAAAAGAGAATTGTGCTACACCAGAGTAAAATTCACTTCAACGTTACAAAATGTGTAGAAAACGTGCAGCGCGCAAGAAAGAGAGAGAGAAAGTGGGTGAAAGGGGCGGAGACACACTTTGACTGACAACGAGTCCCTTCCTCCACCCTCCTTTAAACAGCGCAAAGTGTGTAATTTACTCCCAACTACTTGGCCCCTAGTTAGCTCATATAATTATTCACCTCATACCAATCAAATCCATTAACCTATCATGACTGATTTCCTGGCGGGATTCTTCCTCCTCAGTCGTGGCAGGTGGTCTGAGGCAGCTCATTGGCCAGAATGTGCCAGCGCTCCACCCTTTGACCCTTGTTCCTCAGGCAGTCCATCCAGTGGCGAAGGGCATCTCCCTGGACGTGACAGCTCAGGCACACGCCACCTGCCATTCAACAAGGGGATTTTGTGTTAATCGTGGCTGTGTTTGTCATGGCAAATTATTTCTTCAGCTATCAATAAATGAGTTGAGTCAAAGATCTGCCAGATACTTTATTGCTGGAGCAATAAAGAGACATCAGCTCCAGTATTTTAGAGTCTGCCTTCTGCTCTCAAACTACTTGTCTTATATTATTTTCAACTCATAACAGCTGATTCTATACCATTAATTCCTAAGTTGTTTTGTTTGTTTGTGTGTGTGTGTGTGTGTGTGTGTGTGTGTGTGTGTGTGTGTGTGTGTGTGTGTGTGTGTGTGTGTGTGTGTGTGTGTGTATGTGAGAGAGTGTGTGTGAGTGTGTGTGTGTGTGTGTGTGCGCGTGTGTGTGTGTGTGTGTGTGTGAG
>CAIGQW010055694.1:3488099-3499812 GCA_903798125.1 Danio choprae | reverse complement strand
AGTCATACACATTTCTTTTCGGCTTAGTCCCTTTATTAATCTGGGGTCGCCAGAGGGGAATGAACCACCAACTTATCCAGCATATGTTTTATGCAGCGGATGCCCTTCCAGCTGCAACCCATCACTGGGAAACATCCATACACACTCATTCACACTCATACACTACGGACAATTTTAGCTTACCCAATTCACCTTTACTGCATGTCTTTGGACTTGTGGGGGAAACCGGAGCACCCAGAGGAAACCCACGCGAACACGGGGAGGACATGCAAACTCCACACAGAAATGACCCAGCCGAGGCTCGAACCAGCGACCTTCTTGCTGTGAGGCGATTGTGCTACCCACTGTGCCACCACATCGCCCCAGTCATACACAGTCATTATACAATTCATATACAATAAAGTCAAATTTATTGGGGCTCCTGTTGAATTAGAATTTTTTTTTTCCCCAAGCGATGATTAACACATTACACAGTAGTTTGTAATAACTAATTTCTCTTGCTTTTGCCATGATGATAATATATACTAATTTACTATATAAGTAGTTTAAACAAGCAGCAAAAGCAGTCATAAGTCTCAATTCTGTGAAACTGAGAGTCATAAATCATGAGATGTATGGTTTGTTAGGATTGGACAGCATTTGGTTGAAATACAAAGGTTTTAAAGATCTTGAGAAAATTGATGTAGTGCTTAGCACATTACCAATCAAAAATAAGTTTAGATACATTTACAGTAGAACATTTACAAAATGTCTTAATAAAACATTATCTTTAATAAATATTCTAATGATTTTTGGCTTAAAAGGAACATAAATAATTCTGTCCTATACAATGTACAGTATTTTTGACTATTGCCAAAACTATGCTAATGCAACATAAGATCCACATTTTGAACTATTAAATTGCATATAAATATAAATATCCAAAAGTAGTTTGATTCATTTATAAAGTGTCATATGGGGCAGCGCTGTGGCACAGTGGGTAGCGCTGTCGCCTCACAGCAAGAAGGTCGCTGGTTCGAACCTCGGCTGGGTCAGCTGGCATTTCTGTGTGGAGTTTGCATGTTCTCCCCGTGTTGGCGTGGGTTTCCTCTGGGTGCTCCGGCATCACCCACAGTCCAAAGACCTGCGCTATAGGTGAATTGATTAAGCTAGTGTGTTAATGGAAGTGTATGGGTGTTTCCCAGTGATGGGTTGCAGCTGGAAGGGCATCCGCTACGTAAAACATATGCTGGATAAGTTGGCGGTTCATTCCGCTGTGGTGACCCCTGATTATTAAAAGGACTAAGCCCAAAAGAAAATGAATGAATGAATGAATGATATGCTTTTCCAGATATTAGTGTGTAGCATACAGTGCTCAGCATATATGAGTACACCCCCCACAAATCTCTCATTTAAATGAATATTTTCTATAGGATGCTTTACTATATTTGTGCAGATACATTAGTTTAGTCAGTACTGAAGCCAAATCTGGACCTCATCTAACAAAATAACTTACAATAATGGTTTAAAAATTAGTAGCTCAAATTTATATGTTAGGGAAAAATATTAAATACAATTTTCAAAAAATAGCAAAAATCAAGAGAAACAAAAAATATAGACAATTTTGCTGAAATGTTGTAACTTTGTAATTTTTGCAATATTTTGCATGAATTTAAATGTATTATCTCTCCATTTCTAAAGATGTTCTGTGACTAAAATATTATTTTAATAAATAAATCAGTTTAATAAATCTGTTTTGTTCAAATGCACCAATATATGACCCATATTCACTGAGAGATGGATAAAAATATTCATTTTCAAAATGGGGTGTACTCGTATATGCTGAGCACTGTAGATTTATTGTCTTTCCAAAGAAATGACATTTTCTGAACTGCCTGGCTGTTGTCTGTAATTCCAGTCTTACCTCCAGCACAAACCTAAGTTGGTAACAAATAAGCATAAAATTCATAAGGTTTTCAATGGCTGCTGCAAACAATGTCTTCTTTGTCTACACTGTAGTTATAGCTGAAGCCTGGAAGAGTTTGATTTGTGTTTTCAACAGATGTTTTGTGCCGCCAAAGCAAATCTACTTAGCATGCACTTCTGAAGGATTAGGATTCATGCTTGAATTGATACGGTAAAACACCGTCATTACCATTCTTATAATGGCATGTTCAAGTGCCGAGGAAGTCTTTGGAGCAGAAAATCAGATATGGAAATGGACATTTTGTTTCAGACAAACACTTTATAAGTGGCTGTCACAGCATACCTGTTGGACCAATTAGGCACAGTCAAGGGAAATGTCCATAGGGGAACATTTTGTTCTAAATTAAACTGGGTCTCATTTGTAAACAGTGTTAGGGTAATAATATTAATTTTCTACATAATAATTAAAATTGACTTAAAATTATTTAGTAATAATATTTGAGTTACTTTTAAAAAGTAACCTCAGCCAGGTAAGAAAAAGTAACTCAAAAGTGCACATTACTTTCCATAAAAAGTAACTAAGTAAAGCAACTAGTTACTTTTTGTGTGCGTAACTCAATACTGTAATGCATTACTTTTAAAAGTAACTGTGTTTATAAAGGTGTAGTACTCAAAACGGGGACCAAAATGTTCGTACGCCACTTCCTGCGCAAAACTTGGTCTATAAAAAGGTTGTCTACAAAAACAAACTTGATGGGAGAATGTGCGCAACTGTAAGTAAACTTCAAGTAAACATATTTAACTTAAATATTGACTCAACTGAACCACTTTAAATCATCAGTGAGCACAAATTAAAATGTATTCTGGTGTACATTCACTTTCAGAAAGGTTTTTAAGCAAATTTTATGAATCAGACCCCTGGTAACTAGTAAATATACGAAAAAGTAATATTTTGCTGCCTTCTCACCACATCGTGTGTATTTGTGTGAACTTACACAGATCTCGATTATGTTCGATTATGATTATCATGTCATCGATTTGGTTTAATTCAATACCACAATGAATCGCAGTGCATTGACGATTCACTACATCCTCAATTTTCAAATTTACTTGACATGTATACAAAAGGGTCATTAAATACAAGCAGTCAGATGTAACCTGCAACCGAAATGTAACCTCCGGTGGACAGAAGCAGACTCTAAAATGAGACGCAGATTCAGAGCTCCACATGAGGTTATTAATTAGCAAATAATATAAATATTACGAATGTAAACATTAGGTGAGCAGGTTACATTGTTACAATGTCCTAACAACATGCTACGTGACAGATTTGCAGTGATAAGCAATTTGGCTGTTGGCACCAGACGAAACATGACAGAAATTTAAATACAGCCATTCAGAAGCACAGAATAGTGCACTCACTGCACTCCAACGAAATGATAAGGTTTATAATCTAATTAATGCATTAAACCTCTTTAACATTATTAAATGTACATGCTGAATCACTGATATGTGTTGGCTTGCACTGAGTCACAGTTCTAAAGTTCAATTTCAAACGATTTATTTTATTTCAAGATCTGAGGTGAACTATCTGCTGCTTTCAGTACTACGGCAATAAATGTCATGTAAAATGGCATTCAAACTTACAGTATTTGCATTTAACACTGAATAAAGCACATGAGGTGTACCTGAGGTGATCATTATCAGTCTTCTGTTGTTCAGCTGTAAGAAATAGGAGTCGTTTCTAAAATATAAATTTCAGGTGTTGGTTAGGACAAAAACTGCTTTTAATATGGAAAATATTCCTTCTATTGCGTGCCGTTGCTTTATATAGAACACAACTGAAATCAGCCTTTAGGCCCGATAGTTAGGCACGCTCCTGTTGTCATCAATCTGGCAACCTGCGCTTGCATGTGTTTAGAACTGGGAGTGCAATACCTAGTTCAACCACTGGGTGTCAAACTTACATACTGCACCTTTAAGTCAGGAAACCATCAGTACATCTTTACTTACGTTACTTAACTGATACCAAATTGTCCTCATCTGCATTGAAATCCATTGTAGAAACAATTAATTTCAGAAGAAATAATTAATTACTGTAGAAACAATTAATCTCTAATATGCTAATCTCTAATGTGCTCATTTAACTGCATTTGTCTCAAAATATGTGCATTATGGGAAAATTGGCCTGTGATGGATGTAAATCTTTTATAGGAAACATCCAAAACTAAATTATGAACCATTAATAGTGGCAATATCATACATTTACAAATATCATTTGATTACTTTTGTGCATTGCATAAAAGAAAAAATGATGATGCAAATAATCACTGGTTACACTTGCAGACTTAAATGCACAGCTGAGATGGTAATGGCTGCATAATGTTGTGTTTCACATACTATTTTTAGCTTTAGTAGGCAGTATTCAGTACACTATATGGTAGTCAGAACACTTTAATATGACTAGTTTAACCTGGATCAATTAAAAGAATTGGAATAATAATGAATTAGAAGAATTCTGATTCTGATTCTGATTCTGATCAATTAAAAGTGTATAAATTTATGCATTTCTTTGGTTAAATAATAGTTGAAACTTTTCTCGCCATTTACTTACACTTTTATGAATTTCTTCCTTCTGTTGAATACAAAACAAGATATTCTGAAGAATGTTGGGAAAAGCAGCCATTGTCATCCTTAGGAACAAACAATACTATGGAAGTTAATGGCTGCTTTTTGGAACAAGTGGAGGATAAGTAAATGATGACAGAATTTCCATTTTTGGGTAAACTGTCCCTTTAAGCTTGATCTAAGCCTTCTTTCATGCGCATTTGGACAGTCATATGTAGGTCAGGCATGCGTTCTGAATCATGTAATGTTATTTCTGTTGCAGAAAAGGTTAAAAAACACCTAAGAGAACAATTAATATATATTATATATAACATCATATGATAAGCATTCTTACATGATCACTAATGTACAGTTAAAGGCAAAATGTTTTTACCCTTGCAAAATTTTAATTCCTTTTCAAATATTTCTCAAGTGATGTTTAACAGAGCAAGGAAATTTTCCCATGATTTACTAAATTAATTTTTCTTCTGAAGAAAGTCTTTTTTTTTCTTTGACTACTGTACAATAAAAGCAGTTTTAAAAAACTAATTTTTAAGCCAATATTATTAGCTACCCTTTATTTTTTTGCCTGGCTACAGAACAAACCACTGTTGTCCAATGACTTTAAGCTGAATACTAGTATCTTGTAAAATAATTCAAATGAGTTGAAACAGCACAATTCTTAAGCTTTTTTGGGGACAACTTAATTGTTTTATGCTCAATCCCCTTAAATTTGTATAAATGATTAAGTTAGCTTAATCGATTTGTGTTGTGACAACATGAGGGAATTGTGTGGAGCCCATAATTTTTTTAAAGTGTGATTTTGTGGTCCGGGGTTACACATGGATTGTTTTACATTGCAAAAAAATTGTCCTTAAGATGAAAATAATTGTCCGTTACATAAAAATAAATATCAGTATTGGCCCAAATTTTCACATTGTTGCATCAGTCTCCTCATAAGATGATAATTGCGTGTGCTTACCTATGAAATCGTTAGATCTTCCCAGATCATAGTCCCATACTGTGACCTCCAGCGTCTTATGAACCAGCTCAGATAGAGAGATCTCATAGAAAAACTCCTGTTGGTGGTAAAATACAACAAGTATTATCTCAGCAGTTCAACAGATTCATTATATCATCAAGTAGATTAAAAGGCGATGCCTCCAGTTCTCCTTTTATCAGGCAAAATGTTATGAAATGCCACTTTTGATCTCCCCCTTATTTATTTCAAAGACATTTTTAAACAGAGAAGGATCTCATATGCATCATTTTGACAGCTCAGGAGCCACCTGGGGAATGATCAAAATACTGAATCCCATAAAAACTGTAGAGAAACAAATGGGAATTTTTAATTCTGCCAAACAGATGTTCCCATCTGGGGTCTCACACCCACTGCCTGAAGTCTGCCATGTGCCTGAATTAAACAAAAATAAGCATTTAGGCAATAGAAAGTAGCTGTGCCTCCATCCATAGATGTGCAAAACTGGATTAATAAAAAAATTTTGCTTTACAAAAGGTGTGCATTATTGCATTACAATCAAATTCGGAAAAGTTAAGGTTATTAGTTACCATAGCTTTATTAGTTACTAATAACGTTAACTAGTTAACTAGTAACTAATAGCTTTTAACAGTTAAAGTTATTATATATAAACATAGTTAGTACAGTTATATAGCATGTAGGTGATCTCTATATGTACATGTTTAATCAAGTGTATTTGTGTATTGTGATGACAGACTTTAGCTGAGGTATTTTAGAATGACCAAAACAACATTTCAGATGTTGTACAATACGGTCAGTGTGCTGGTTTGTCTATTAATGCCGTCCCATTGCACCTTTTTTTGTTATCACATGATCTGTTAAAACAAAATCACATGACTTTTTTGTTGTGCATGCTGGAAATAATTCCATAAATGTGTTTCCATTGTAGTTTATCCACATTTTTTTTCTAATCGCATAAGAAGTTTATCCTACTCAGTTGTGCACATAAGATTTTTATATTTCAAATTGTATGCGCATCTGTATGTGGCATTTAAAAAAATCTGATAATCCAAAATGCACATAAAAACAGATGGATGGAAACATAGCTAGTGATGCATTCTAAATAGAGACTGCGATCAAATCCAGGTTAAATCATGCCGGGATCAAACCACCTGGACCTCCCTCTTCTGACCTCCTCTCTCCCCGGAGCTGAAACAGTCACACATGTTCATAACAGTTCATAAAACAGAAACTGGAGCAATTTCTAAATATAATACACAGAGGAGCGCTGCAGCTTCTGCCTCTTGTTCCTTCCAGGAATTTCCAGCACCCTCACAAACAGCTTTGATATGATGTGAAATCATGATTTCGCTGAGAGGGCTACTGTGGAGCAGGGGGCAAACCTGCTTTTAAGCAGATAGCGGTGTGTGAGATTGGAACGAGCAGACTTCAATCTGAGCCAAGCAGTAATTATACCACCAGTCTGGGTGTGTATTACTTCTGAGTGAATGGAAACAAAACACTTAGCCTTTCTGGTGATCGCCTGCCACCCACATGACAGAGCAAGCGTGAGACAGACGGGAAGGAGGAGAGAGAGAGAAAAAAAAGCAGGGGTGTCCAAATAAAACAGGGCCGTGATGCTAATGAAACATGGTGATGAAAGACACAAGTGATCATGGGTAGTAAATAATCATATTTATGTAGTTTGAAGTCTGATGTTCAAGAAAATATAAGTGGTCACTAATTTGATCAATTCTTCACTGTTTTTTTGTCATGTAAAAACGTCCTATGGTGTGACAGCAGAAATTAAGAAAAACAACTCTTAAAGGGCACCCATTATGAAAAAATTACTTTCATAAGGAGTTTAAACACAGCAGTCTGTGAATAAAACCAGCTTCTAATGGTAATAATTGAATACTTAAAATTTTTTAATCACACTTGATAAAAACAGTCTGCAGAAACACTTTGATTGATATTCTCTCTTTATACATGTCATCATGTGCCCACTAGTGACACTCTGTCCCTCATTAGCATAGGACATTAGTCTTGTTTTTGAATCTGCCACTATGCTGACACATAGACATTTGTAGCTCCGCCCTCTTTTAAAAAGAGCACAATCTCATTTAAAATGAAAGCAACAGTCACCAAAATGGCCAAATTAGGATCAAAGCTTAAAAGGGGCTGTTTCAAAGAGTTATAAAACATTATTTGTGGGGTATTTTTAGCTGAAACTTCACATACACATTCTAGGGACGTCAAAGATTTATTTTACATCTTGTAAAAAGGGGCATAATAGGTCCCCTTTAATAATAAACAAATAGCGTTAGAGCAATTTATGTTCATTGTTGAACACTTATCTATATATATTGTGCTATTTATATTATAAGAAATTATGAATAATAATTTTTTTCTCTGTGACTTTTCGGACATTTCAATAAGTGTGGTTTATTTATTAACTAATTTCGAGAGGATCACATGCTTAGGATTGAACACGGCTGGTACCGCATCAGCTCTGTATATTGCACCAATCAGATAAATACTGACACACTACAAATAACCAGAGTTTTCCACTCCAGTTATCTTCGTCTTGAAGAATCCCCCCTTCCACCCCTACTCCTTCCCTTCTCCTGACCGGGCGGCACGGCGGCCCAGTGGTTAGCGCTGTTGCCTCACAGCAAGAACGCCACTGGTTTTGCCCCTCACCAGGCCGGTCTGCGTTTCTGTGCGAAGTTTGCATGTTCTCCCTGTGCTCGCGTGGGTTTTCCCCAGGCTTCCCGGTTTCCTCCCACCGTCCAAAGACATTCACCATAAGTAAATTGACTACTCCAAAGTAGCATCTTAAGACAATATTAGCCAGCATAGCTCAGCACGTTCACAAGCACGGGAGTTCTGGAGACCTACCTGAGCTCAAACTCCCCTCTTGCCTTTCAAACGAGAGGGAGCCCCAGGCTCGAAGATATTCTGAGCTCTGGGCTCTCTCCCGGGACAGCATGCCAAATACGCTTTTTTATAAATCATCAGCTAAGTGTGAGCTCTTGAATTAGGGGTGTCACACCAAAGGACAACAAAACTTAACTAAATATGTAAAAGAAAGTCTGAGAGATAAGCTTCAGTGAAATTATCTTGAATGGGGTCCTTCAACTAAGTAAAGATTTCTGTAGAATTGCCTGAATTAAAATGGGCATATATAGTGTCACACCAGAGGACAAGGTTTACACTGACACAATGTATCAAGTTTGTATGTTTTTAGAAATGTATGGATGGAAAAAAATGATTGTAAAGTTAGACATGAGCAGTGGTGGAAAGAGTACTGAAAATCATACTCGAATAAAAAAAAAAACATTGCTTGGCCAAAAATGTAGTGCAAGCAGAGTAAAAGTATCTGCAGTAAATATAACTCAAGGTATGAGTAAAAAGTAGCCCTTTAAAAGCATTTAAGAGTAGTGAATAGTAAGTATTACACTGTGAAAGGTTGAAGCATGCAATTTGTGCAGGGATGTGTAAACATAACATTCTGTAGTGCATTTAGTTATTGTTTAAGGCCTTTGGGCAATTTCAGACATCATACAGTCGACATCCTTCATTTTCTCATCAGTGACATGCTGTGTAAACAATCATGTGTGTCTCTCAATCGTTGCATTTTAGGATTTTGGACACTTTTAATGCTTCCAAGTGGTTTGCTGCATTTATAAAGCGTCCATGTCTTGAGTTAGTCCAGTATGATGCGATTTACTTCTACGTGTGATTGGATTGGACAGGAATCACAGGACTGATTTTTTTACTCAGCCAATCACCATAGACAAGAAAAAATAAAGTAGTGACTGCATGTTAAAGGAAAATAGTGGAGTAAAAGTACCGATCAAGCACTAAAAATGCTCTCAAGGGAAATTAAAACTACTTAATAAATTACAATTCCTGCTCAATTACTGCTCAATTACAGTAATTTGAGTATTTGTAATTTGTTATTTTACATCACTGGACATAAGTTATTTATTAATGATTTTAATGAATTTCTTTTTAATTTATTAGAGCTGTAATTTATTGAACTATGCTTGAGACAGTCACACCATAGGTTTTGAGGTATGGCTGAAAGATTTACAGTAGTATTTATAACAAGAGCTCCATGGAAGACCAAGAAAAAAACAATTACTGCATTTTAAATGACGACAATACTAATTATATTCATCTTCGTCATGTGCGACAGTTGAAAATCCAACGTCACCTCAACAACCCACACATGCGTCTTTTGGAAATGTGAATAATGTGAAGTGTGCGCAGATGCAGCGCAAAGAAATATTGGAGCAGACATCTCATTAACACTCGGAGCGCCTGACACACACATGCGCAGGAGTAATGAAGTGAGTGTGCCAAAACTCCCTTCCAGATTCTTCAAACACATCCATACCTCGTTGAATTCTGGGTTGAGGGTCTTTTTAATCACAGACGTTTTGTGTTTGGATTTCTTCTTCACATCTGGCTTCAGGTATCTGAAAAGAGAACGGCAGATAGCAGAACAAAGTGAGATTAAACAAGAGATTAAAACAAGCACACGCATACAAAACCGACTACGGACTCTCGGAGCTGTTTGCGTTTCGGCTTTTCTCGCGGTGACGTCCCACTGGCCTCCATAAAAATTTGATTTGCTTTATGTACTGCTGTTAACTCTCAGCCACCCTCCCCCCAAGACACACAGTTCGAATATGGCTTTGATCCTGAGGAAAAGAGAGAATGTGTATGTGTGTGTTTGCGAAAGAGAGAGAGAGATACTGGAAGGGATGTAAGCGTGGGTGGGGGTCCTGTCTGTTCTTATGCCATTTTGCCTGGGGAGGAAGAACTGTTTGGGAGCGTTTATTTTAATACATGATGTGAGAAATAATGAGAGATTTGAGGGGGGGCACAAATGAGAGAGTGAGATGCAGAGACACATCAGAGGAAAGTCGTAGGACGTAGAGTGTTTTATTAGCCTTTTTTATACTATCTCTCTCTCTCCTTTTCTCTCTCGCTCTTGTTTTACAGTTTCTCCTACTCGCTGTCCATCTTGGAGATTTGTTTATGGCATCTTTCTTCCAAACTGTGTGTTCTTTTTTTTTTCTTTGGCTTTTTTAGTTTACATGCCTCACTGTTCATGCCTCACTGTATAATGCACCTTACTGTATATGCCACTTTGTATTTATGCTTCATTTGCATTAAGATGATGTTGTGCCTTTTTACCTTATAACTTATATGTCATAAAGCTAATATATATGCACATATGTGAACCTGGTCCACAAAACCAGTGTTGCTTTTGTTGCATGGGTATATTTTTTGGCCATATCCCGAAATAAAGTGTATAGGTGAGATTAAAGAATTACTTTTCATGAAAATCGTTAGAATTTTAAGTAAAAATCGTGTTCCGTGCAAACATTTTGTAATGCTAACCACGGTTGCTCAGTAGTTAGCACTGTCGCCCCATAGCAAAAAGATCTAGGAATCGCGTCTCAGCTGGCCCAGGTGGCATTTCTGTGTGGAGTTTGCATGTTCTCTCTGTCTTCCTTCGAGTGCTCTGGTTTCCCCCCACAGTCCAAAGACATGCGGTATAAGTGAATTGGATGTAGTGTATAAGTGTGGGTGAAATGGAGTGTGGGCGTTTCCCAGCAATGAGGCTGCATAAAACATACGCCAGAGTAACTGCTGATTCATTCCGCTGTGGTGACCGCTGATAAATCAGGCACTATGACGCTAACGCGCACCTCTCAAAAAATGTAACTACATGTCATAACAACACATAGAGCAAGCTCTGTGATTGGTCGGTTTAGTAGCGCTGACGAGTGGGGGCGGTTCTGAGAGCTGTGAGCTCGATGGACAGAATGTTTACAAGTGTCGAGTCCCGTGAAGGAGCTCCAGATGGAAACTTTTGTTTTGTGTTTACCTTATGATTAAAGTTGTTGCACGTCTGCCGGCTCCCGCCTCTGAATGAGCGAGTTTTAGCTTCTTGTACATTAATGTAGCGTTCAGAAAAAACAAAACAACCACGAAGAAACTCGACACAGAGGAACATAAAAACCTGCGGCCAGCTAATATTTTGAAAGTGTTATTGCAGAGCAACACAAACAGCACACAGAAGTAAAAAATGCATGACTACATGCAAGGCAGGTGCCGTGGGTCAAGGCGATCACTCAACGCATAAGTATAAATCAGCCTTTATTCAGCTTATATCTATCTATCTATCTATCTATCTATCTA
>CAIGQW010055694.1:3460095-3478307 GCA_903798125.1 Danio choprae | reverse complement strand
TACCACCCTGAACTGACAAAGTGTCAGTAAAGACATTTATACTGTCAACTGACAAAATTTCTAATATATTTTGTTATTTTGAAACTCCTGTTTATCACATAATACACATATGAAGCAGAGAAATATGTTCAAAATTCATTGGACATCAATAAATAAACAACTGAAGACAAAATGATTAGCCCTCCTGAGCAATTTTAATTCTTTTTCAAATACGAAGAGAAGATTTCTTAGATATTTTAATAGATATTTTATAAGATACTAGTATTCAGCTTAAAGTGACATTTAAAGGCTTAACTAGGTTAATTAGGCTAATTAGGCAAGTCATTGTATAATGATGGTTTGTTCTGTAGATAATCCAAAAAATATATATTGCTTAAATAATATTGACTTTAAAATGGTTTTTAAAAAATTAAATGAAAAACTGCTTTTAATTAGCCAAAATAAAAGAAATAAGACTTTCTCCAGAAGAAAAAATATTATAGGAAATACAGTAAAACATGTTAAACATCATTTGGGAAATATTTGAAAAAGACAAATCACAATATGGCTAATAATTTTGACTTCAACTGCATATCAATAATAAGCATCATATTTCACAACGTTACTGTTTTATTATACTTTTGTTTGTTTAAATACAGCCCTGATAAAGAGGCTTCTTTAACACACATAAAAACAATCCCTGCGATCTTATGACCAACATTGTACAATAAACACACAAATGCCACATACTGTAATAAGTTCAGAAGATCTCAGAGGGACAGAAGCAGATGGCAGCGTGTAACAGTGGCTTTGAGTTCCTTCGACTAATTGAAACGCCAGTGGCGTTTGTGAATGGGGAAAAAATTAATTTAGCACGCTTTAAAAGCTGTATCCTAAACTGCTTGGGCTTTTTGCTTCCATGTGCTCGGTGAGGTTTCAAACTAATGACCTCCTCCACCGTGCAGAGAGCCGCTAATGATAATGAGTGGGTGTTTCCAGCAGGTAAACAGGTGTGCGGTCGGTGCACAGCTTTCATATTGAGATTTGTGTGATTAGCAGACAGATGGCACTGCAGCAGTCAGCAGCCCACAGTGCAGTCTGAATGTGTGCCAGTCGTGACACCAAAAAATCCAGAGCTTTAAATAAACTGTTGCGCCAATAATTCGGTCACTTTCCGATTGCTCCTTCGCCTCCGGGGTTTGTTCTGCGTATTCCTCCTACATCTTTGTACTTTATTTATCTCCAGTCCTCAGCTGTATTCAATGCTTTTTTTATATTCAAAGGAATAATCGTCATTCTCTCCCTCGTGACTTTATAAATGCGCATGGTGTCTTTTTTTTCCTATTGATCATTAATGTAGACCTTTAGAAGAATGTTTCAATTTAGTTTAAGTTAGTTTATAATTTTAGATTTCCTTTTATTATTGTAGAATCTACTTCTCAAAGTAATAATAATAATAATAATAATAACCATAAAAATAATAGAAAGATTATTTACACAATTATATGTTTTTAATTTGAACAGGAATAAAAAAAGGAAGTGCGTGTGTGTGTTTATTTAATTAAAAATAAATAAATATTTTGTTATTTAAATATTAATTTTAACAAACTAAAAATTATATCCGAGGCTTTTTCCTCAGTTCTAGATAAATTTTTTTTTGAGCATTAGTAATTTGGTTGTTAATTTGATTTAAAAAACAAAACAAAAATAAATCATTAAAACAACCAAATTAGTAAAGCTAAATAGATGTATTTACTTATTTATTTATTTAATTAATCTAATCTTATCTAATCTTATCCTATTTTATTTTTTTATGTTTTGTTATTTAAATATTAATTTGAACGAAAAAGAGAACAGTTTTCTTAACTAATACATGACATAAAATAAGGTATATCTTTTATATGCAGTTTATTATTTTCAGTTAATGTTTATTTGATTTCATGCAGTTTTAGTTTTAGTTAAGCATAATACCACTTTTGGATGGCGCAGTGGGCAGCGCTGTCGCCTCACAGCAAGAAGGTCACTGGTTCGAGCCTCTGCTGGGTCAGTTGGCTTTTCTGTGTGGAGTTTGCATGTTCTTCCCGTGTTGGCGTGGGTTTCCTCCGGGTTCTCTGGTTTCCCCCACAAGTCCAAAGACATGCGGTACAGGTGTTTTGGGTAAACTAAATTGTCCGTAGTGTATGTGTGTGAATGAGTGTGTATGGATGTTTCCCAGTGATGGGTTTCAGCTGGAAAAGCATCTGCTGTGTAAAACATATGCTGGATAAGTTGGTGGTTCATTCCGCTGTGGCGACTCCTGAATATTAAAGGGACTAAGCCGGGAAAAAAAATGAATTAATGAATAATACCAATTTTAAATATGTGCACATACAATATTATTTAAATAAATGTCACATACATTTTACACAAAAAGGTTGTTGTTTTTTTACACACATTATTTTACGAACATTAGCACTAAAAGGCTTTCTAAATCTCAGTTAATTGCACATAAATTAACTTAAACTAATAAACATTATATTCAAGCCGACAAACACTTTCTTTTTTAAAGATTTGCTTAAAACTAAAAATTTGCAGCTCATTTACCTCCATTAGAATATTATTCATTTATTCATTTTTCTTTGGCTTATTCCCTTTATTTATCAGGGGTAACCACAGCCGAATGAATCGCCAACTATTCCAGCATATTTTCTATGCAGCAGATGCCCTTCCAGCCACAACCCAGTACTGGGAAACACCCATACACTCTCACATTCATAAACTATGGCCATTTAATTTATTCAATTCACCTATAGCACATGTCTTTGGACTGTGGGGAAAACCGGAGCACCCGGAGGAAACCCACGCCAACAGAGGGAGAACATGCAAACTCCACACAGAAATGCCAACTGACCCTGCCGGGACTCAAACCAGCAACCTTCTTGCTGTGAGGCGACAGTGCTAACCACTGAGCCACCGTGCTGTCCCCATTAGAATATTAAAGAAGCTGAAAATGATGCTTAGTGTGTCATTAAATGCATCTCAATGGCTATTGCCACTTTGAGAGTAAAAAAACACACAAAATAGACTAAACATTAGTTAAACCTGTTAAACCTTCACCAAGAACAATAATTTCAGCAAAAAAAATCTTGGATGGACAGAGGACATGTAACTCAACAGAAAATATCCCTTTTAAGTGTATTATTTCTGTTAAGCCCTCCTTTTAATATTAAAATGTTCTTCTTTTTTTTTTTTACAAGGGCAGGAATAATACATCTCCTTTTGTGTTTTCTACAGAAGACTGAATGTAATTAACGATTGCATTTGTTATGAATAGTTTTTATTTTTATCGCAACTGTCCCTTTAACACGGTTTGATTTCCCCCTGAACATCACTGTCTGTGTGATCCCTCTGAGCGCTTCAGCAGTTTTCTCCTGTCACTTCTTGTTCTCTTCCTCCAGAGACCTGCGAGTGTGTTGTCTGTCACTCATCCTGCACCCTCTGTCCATTCATAACCCCATAACCTTTCGCTCCTACTTTCCCTTCATCTCCTCTATCTATGCCTCTGTGTCTTTTTTTTACGTAATCTCTCCCCTTCCTTTGAAAATGTTATTATGCTGGTCTCCTGAAATCTCTGATGCTTTCATGTGTGTGGTAAAGCATTCTACACCTCTGTACACCTTCAAATTAAACTATTATTGATCTATTAAAGCAAAACACAGAGAGAGAGAATCGAATGTGATTTTTTTGAGCAATAATAAAAATTTCACTGTCAAAAAAAGTATTTTAATTAGCAGTATTTTGTGATTTATTTATTTATTTTTCTGTTTATTTACTGTTTTGAATTGCATCATGGGAATGAGCCGCCAACTTATCCAGCATATGTTTTACACAGCAGATGCCCTTCTAGCTGCAACCCAGTACTGGGAAACATCCATACATACTCATTTACACAAATACACTACAGCCAATTTAGTGTATTCAATTCACCTATAGCGCATGTCTTTGGATGGTGGGGGAAACCGGAGCACCTGGAGGAAACCCACGCGAACACGGGGAGAACATGCAAACTCCACATAGAAACGTCAACTGGCTCAGCTGGGACTCGAACCAACGACGTTCTTGCTGTGAGGCGACCACTGAGCCACTTATATCGCCAGATGTTGAAGTTCAGCTGTGCAATTTAACAGTGATTTTTATTAACATTTTAGTAGTTTGACACAATATATTGTGTATGAAAAGATTATGTATAATATTTAATAATCACCTGTTTTTAAGCCAAAGGAAAGTGAATGAGTGATTAAGCTCATAATTTAACAGAAAAAAGTACTGGCAGTTTATTACCAGGCTTTTACTGTAATTTACAACACCAACTCAGACAATATATGACTTTAAACTATTAAAAATGTCACTTTTTCAAACTTCTCAAATCAATAGTTGTTGGAGGAAAGATCAAGGTCTCATAATGCAAATCACAAGCATAAATGAATAATAATTAGAATAATAATAATAAACATGAATCATAAAATACGAAACAGTGGTAAATTACTGATTTTTTTGTACATTCATTCATTCATTCATTTTCATTTCGGCTTGGTCCCTTTATTAATCTGGGGTCGCCACAGCGGAATGAACAGCCAACTTATCCAGCATATGTTTTACGCAGCGGATGCCCTTCCAGCTGCAACCCATCTCTGGGAAACATCCATACACACCCATTCACACTCATACACTACGGAAAATTTAGCTTACCCAATTCACCTGTACCGCATGTCTTTGGACTTGGGGGGGAAACCGGAGCACCCGGAGGAAACCCATGCCAACACGGGGAGAACATGCAAACACAGAAACGCCAACTGACCCAACCGAGGCTCGAACCAGCAACCTTCTTGCTGTGAGACGAATGTGCTATCCACTGTGCCACCGATTTTTTTGTACAGTGTATAATAATCAGATTCCAAAAATCAAGTACTTCAAGTAATTAAAGTAAATTTGTGTAATACTCATAATTAGACTACAGTTACTTTTTAAGGATTACACGATTACATATATTTTACATCAAGGCAATATGTTGTTTGTAAGTCATTAATTCACCACATTTTATTTTAAAACTTTATAGTTTTTCCATAATAAACCTGCAGCTTATATACATTCATGATTCTTCACATTTATTTATTCTTTTTTTGCAGAGAGGGGGACGGGTGTCCAATGGTGTACAGATTCTGCCACAGAAATCTTAGTCACTAAAAAATTATTTTCTTGTTTTCTTATATTGGCTATTGCTTATCTTAATTAACAGTTTATAAAAAGCAGTAATTGTACCTGTGACTGTAAAAATGTGAATTTAATGAGCTGAAAGGTTTAGTTAATGGTTTATAAACAATATTTTTCCCCCATAATAAACCTGCAGCTTATATACATTCATGATTCTTCACATTTATTTATTCATTTTTTAAAGAGAGGGGGACGGGTGTGCAATGGTGTACAGATTCTGCCACAGAAATCTCAGTGACTAGAAATTATTTTCAAGTTTTCCTATATTGGTTTATGTAATGTTCCTGTTATGTAATTTTACTGAATTGCTGATTTTATTTTATTCAGTGTTACTACATGCAAACAAACATTAAAAGCAGAGTATATTAGTGTTATTATTTTGAAGTATTAACTGATCATACATTGCACAGTAAAACAAGCTGTTGAGGAATTTGTTGCTGATAAAAATAGCACAAAATTATTACTTCAATATATGTGACATCAAATAAGGGTTAGCACAAAAGTAATCTAAATGTAATCCAAAAGTAGTCAGATTACTTTTCCATAAGCGCGTAATCTAATACTAGATATTAGTTATTGACAAAAAATGGAATATATTTTTTCTCTGTATATCTGTCCGAATAGTACAAGAGTTATCCTACTTCAATATATGTGACATCAAATAGGAGTTATGACAGAAGTCATATAAATGTAATCCAAAAAAATCTAATATTAGATATTAGTTAATGACAAAAAAGAAATATATGTTTTCTCTGTACAGTATATCTGTCAGAAAAGTACAAGAAATATGCTACTTCAATATATGTGACATCAAATAAGGGTTAGCACAAAAGTAATCTAAATGTAATCCAAAAGTAGTCAGATTAAATTTGCGTTAATGTGTAATCCAGTACTAGATATTAGTTACTGACAAAAAAATGTAACATATTTTTTCTCCGTATTTCTGTCAGAATAGCACAAAATTATCCTACTTCAATATATGAGACTTAAAATAAGGGTTAGCACAAAAGTAATCTAAATGTAATCCAAAAATAATCAGATTACTTTCCCATAAGTGTGTAATCTAATACTATATATTAGACAACAAATTTGTAATCAGTAACTGATTACAGTTCATAATTAATCAACCAAGCTCTGAACACTATAAGTGGTAACCCTAACCAAGCTGGTGGCCATTTATGTGCTTTTCAGTGGCAACATCCAATTAATATTCATGAGCCAGGTTGATAAGATCTCTAACATGCCCCCCATTTCCAGATTGTTGGTTAAATCAAAAGAAATGGATCCGAATGCTCTCTCTCTCTCTCTCTCTCTCTCTCTCTCTCTCTCTCTCTCTCTCTCTCTCTCTCTCTCTCTCTCTCTTTCTCTGTGTCTAAGTGTTCGGCAGCTTCTGTCGTGAAACTGTCAACACAGGGCATTGGCAACCTAAGTGCTGTACAACACCAAGTTAAACAGAACAAATTGTATCTCATCTCTCTGGGGGCCACTATTGCCATTTGGCTAATCTAATCCGTCATTTATGGATGCCACTTTCGTTCATGTTGACAGACAGAGTTGAGATTTGCTCGAAACACCAAAATGCACACTGAGTGCATCCACACGCTTGCCCTTTCCACCGCCCGCAACCTCATCCTCCGCTGATAATCCTCCTTGTATCCTTTTTACTTTCCGGTATGTGTCTCATCACGGGGCGCCTAGCATGTTGAGAACAATTTTGGGATGGTAATGAAAATGCTAATCGATTTCTTCCATCCCACTTATCGTAATGTGCTCAATGTTCTTATTGAAATGCAAATGAGTTTAGAGCTCAATATGAAAACATTTTGAGTGCGAGAGCATTAATCAGCAGGCAATTATACGTCGGCAATATTTGAAACGTCATCTTGACTCCTGTCCTGAAATGTCAGTGCTTTATTAATTGTCTGTTTTGCTGAGAGAAAACAGGTGTTTTGGTGGTAAAGTACCTCTCGTAGGTAACAGGAGATCCCTCGCAGCGCTGCTCCCATTGCTGTTGGAGAGGGAAGCTGGCGGACACAGAGAGAAAAGAAAAAAAAGAGATGAAGTGTGTGTGTGTGTGTGCGTGCGTGCGTGCGTGCGTGTGTGTGTTTGATATTAAAAAAATGTCATACACTGTGACTTCCATTTGTTTTTCCTACTATGGAAGTCAATGGTTACAGGTTTCTAGCATTTTTCGAAATGCCTTCCTTTGTGTTCAACAGAAAAAAGAAACCACTTTAGGGTGAGTAAATAGTAAGTAAGACATTTTTTTCCTCTTTTATTACAGTTTTCATGGCTGGGCGATATGACAAAAATCTCATATCACAATATAAGTCATTTCATATCCCAATAACGATATATCTCATGATATAGTACTTTTTCTGTGAATTCAATCAATAAATAGTTTATATATATATATATATATATATATATTGACCACATGGAAAGGACTATTTATTTTTTGCATTTTAAAGTAGGAATGACTTGATGTATTGGTCGCCGATATTTATCGGCCGATATTCGATTCATTTAAAGCTATCTCCATATCAGCAATAATGTAGAAAAGGCAGGAACTGATGGTTTATTAATTACATGGAGTTAATGTTGCACATTTTTGGATAATCCAACATAATTACCAAAGTAAAATCATTAAATACTTGCAAAGAAAATTTAATATTATCTGTACAAAATATCAGACCAGCATTGAATATGTACAAAACTTCCGATGTGCTCAAAACTATTGGTTAGTTTGGGCTAGAATGTCTTGAAGAATAAAAGAAACCGACTGCAATTTCTTTTGGAGTAGCAAAATGTATAATTCATATATAGCAACATCACTGGCTTTATTTGTTAAGCATATTAAATAAATAATTTAATATATGTGAAATAAAAGCTAATGCTGTTAATAGAAATATTGAATAAAAAAAGGAAATGGAAGATTGTCATATAATTTTTTTTTATATCTTAAATTAGACAGTTCAATGCTAAATGAATGAAATATAAAATACTTTTTATATTTAAAACGAACTATATAAAAGCTAACTATTACCGACCCAACAAAAAACATTGCTACAAAATGCAAAGTGTAAATATTATACTTTTGAGCTGGCAGCTTTCTTTTTACTATGTTGTTATTCACGTTTTTGTCTGCATCCTCATGTTGGCCTGTAAGATTGTGCTCATTCATATAATAGAGCATAAAATAAAACAATTCAATTATAATTTCATCCATAAAGCATACATATTGTCATGCTGCACAACTCTAGTTTTCATTAATAAATTAAGTAAAAAAAAATGTAATTCCTTTAGGTGTAACAAGTAGAAGTAAATCATTTAAGTTGATCCATTTTTTTCAGTGTTAGTTTGTTTAGTCAGTGTTTGAGATCGATAACAGATGTGACTCTTAAAGTGCCTTGTTCTTACAGCAGCCGAAAAGAGCTGGATGAGCGTCTGTATGAACCAACAAGCAAAATCAAGCTCCGTTTCTGAGCTTTGCAATAATATGACTCCTTAACGCTGATTAAAGTAAACACCAAAGACAGCAGCGTTCATAACTGTGGAAGGTCTTATTACAATTGACATGTTACTTAATAAACATGTCCAGTCGAGGTGCAAGTTCATCCATCAATTCTAAATGAACCAACAGCAATTTGGAATGGCTTTTATGCGCAACCCTTTTATTTTTAGCTAAGGGGGCGCACATCGTTTGGGTCATGTCCAGAATGCAAACTGATGAAAGCAGCTCTTATGCAAACACTAAATTGGGTGTATAATCAGTAACACTTTGGTAGAAGGACCGATTCTCACTGTAGTGGCTTATCATCTGCCTATTATTAAGATATTTGCTGTTTATTAGTACTTAAAAGTACATATTCTGAATATTTTTTTATTCTACATCTCTAATCCTAAACCCAACTACTACCTTACTAACCATTATTTTGTTTATTGAGCTGAAAGTCTTAGTTAATGCTTTATAAAAAGTAATAATTGTACCAGTGACTAAAAATTAGAAGTTTATTGAGCTGAAAGTCTTAGTTAATGCTTTATAAAAAGTAATAATTGTACCAGTGACTAAAAATTTGATGTTTATTGAGCTGAAAGTCTTAGTTAATGGTTTATAAATAGCAATAATTTTACCCGTGACAAAAAAAAATTAAGCTTATTAAGCTAAAAGTCTTAGTTAATGGTTTATAAACAGCAATAATTGTACCTGTGACTGTAAAAATGTGAAGTTTAGTGAGCTGAAAGTCTTAGTTAATGATTTATGAATAGCAATAATTGTACCCGTGACTAAAAGTTTGAGGTTTATTGAGCTGCAAGTCTTAGTTAATGTTTTATAAATAGCAATAATTGTGCCTGTGACTGTAAAATTTTCACAATCCCCTCTTATATGTTTGTCAAGTCAATCAAGTCAATTCCATTGGCGCCCATTATGTAAAAAAAACCAAAACACTTAGGTCAAAAACATTCAGCAAGATTTTTTAACTTCTTCAAGATGGTGAGTACAGAATGTGCCTCAGATTTGTTTTTTTAATTTACAAAGATGTTGTAAACACATAAATTGTCTATATGTTGTGTATGTAACATAGCTAGTTTTATTTTGAATGTAGATGAATTCACAGAATACCCAAGCTGAATCTATTACCTATTGAAATGGCCATACCTTAAAACTTTGGCTTGAAGAAAATGTAAAATTGTTACTTGTAATTGGGACTTTGTGATTTCCAATGTGATCGGATTGATCCATTAGTTTTACATTGAAGAGGTTAATTTATAATTCTTCTATCACAAAGAACATGATATGTGAAACTGGACCATAAAACCATTCTAAACATGCACCAAAATGAAATTTGCTGCATAAGGAGAAGCCATTATTTTTCTTATATTATAAATTACTTTAACCTCAGAAGATGAAGACAAAACTCAATGAACACACGGTGGCTTTTAATGGCGAGACGCTCTTTGGAAGCGCAGACTGACTTAAGACAGTTCTGGAGGTAATAATACTAAACACCTTTAATGATGGCTGAGGGATTTTAGAATGATCAAACTAACAATTCAGATGTTTTACAGCAGGGGTGTCAAACTCAGTTCCACAGTTTAGTTCCAACCCTGCTTCAATACACCTACCTGCAGGTTTCAGACAAGCCTAAGGGACTCAATTAGTTTGATCAGGTGTGTTTAATTAGGGTTAAAGCTAAACCATGCTGAACTGCGGCCCTCTAAGAACTGAGTTTGACACTTGTGTTGTACAATGTGGTCGGTCTGCTGGTTTGTCTATTAATGCCATACAATTGTGTCCATTTTTGTTTTCACACAATCTTTTAAAACAAAATCTAGGTGTTTCCATTAAGCATTTTTTATGCAATATTCCAAAATGCACATAAAAATATGTGGACGGAAACAGCTGAGAAGGACTGGCTACAGACTGGGTGCACATGCAAACTGAGACTGTATGCACCATCCTAGCCCTCACACTGACATCACCAGCTCTATTGAGTGCATGTGTCTAAGATTGCGTGCTAAAAAGGATTTACATTCATTCATTCATTTTCATTCATTTTCATTTCGGCTTAGTCCCTTTATTAATCTGGGATCGCCACAGCGGAATGAACCGCCAACTTATCCAGCATATGTTTTACGCAGCGGATGCCCTTCCAGCTGCAACCCATCTCTGGGAAACATCCATACACACCCATTCACACTCATACACTACGGACAATTTAGCTTACCCAATTCACCTATACCGCATGTCTTTGGACTTGTGGGGGAAACCGGAGCACCCGGAGGAAACCCACGCCAACACAGGGAGAACATGCAAACTCCACACAGAAACGCCAAATGACCCAGCCGAGGCTCGAACCAGCGATCAGCGACCTTCTTGCTGTGAGGCGAACGTGCTACCCACTGCGCCACTGTGAGGCCAAGGATTTACATGTTACATGGAATTTTTTAACAGTAAGAGGCATGTCTATAGATATCAAAAAAGGGCATGGTCTTCTTGGGTTATGTTTGTTTTGGTATCAATATATTAATATCATCTGTCAGAAATTGCTTAGTGCACCTTTAAATAAAACATATATACCTCTTTTGCTAATGTTTAATTGCCAGTGATTTTCCCTTGCAACAAAACTCAAGCTAAATACATGTGTTTATGAGTGTCTTACAGGTGGTGGATGTTCTAGACAGGTGTAGAAACGTTTGGTCTGGTCTGGTTTCACGCGTCTTAGGGCCACACGGGACTCTCCAATAAACTCATTATGAGTCAGTTTATCTTCATCGCACACCGATAATCTGAGAAGCAACATGAAAAAAAGACGTTGAGAGTTATTCAATTACACTGGAAGGAGAGCGAAGATAAACATGAAAGTTGTAACTGTAGTATGGGCGAAAGTGATAAAAAAAAAAATAAGCCAATGGAAATGCCATCCTCAGAGCAGCAAGAGCTGGAAATGGCTCAGACAGAAATGTATATTTATGAATGGGATTAGGGTGATATTTCTGGCTCCGACGGTTTGGTCGGAAGTAAGCGGCTGTTCTTTTTTTTTTCTCTCCTCCAAAGCTTGACTTGCGTATTTGCACACCCTCCTCTGCTTCTGTATACACTTCCTAGGAGATAAACAGCCAAATGACTTTTCTCTGACTGGTGACACTCCGCCATGAGGAGAGAAAAAAGGGCACGTTTGAAAACCCCAGCAGTCCCGGTCCCAGGTTGCCAGGGGAGACTGTTCATTTATAACATGAGCACACAGGTAATTTTCTGTGGATAATCACAGAATAAACTTGAGAGCAACAGCAGTCACTCCAGCTCTCGTGAGGAGTCTTGGAGATGATGAGGCTGGAGAGCATCTTTTAGCATGCCAGAAATATTCAAGCTAAATATATGCCAAGATGTGCACAACAGAATTTGTATCATTCCTGAAGGTTTACACTGCATTGGGTCTAGTCCAAATATCTAAAGATTCTTAAATCAAATAGCATTTTCTAGACTAGCAAGAATTGTCTTGTTTTCAAAAATAATATCCCTAAAACAGCCATATCACCCTGCAGCCTAAGACCGGTTACTCACTGAAGCTAAGTAGGGCTGAGCCTGGTCAGTACCTGGATGGGAGACCACATGGGAAAACTAGGTTGCTGTTGGAAGTGGTGTTAGTGAGGCCAGCAGGGGGCGCTCAACCTGTGGTCTGTGTGAGTCCTAATGCCCCAGTATAGTGCAGGGAACGCTATACTGTCAGTAAGCAGCGTATATCGAATAAGAAGTCAAATCGAGGTCCTGACTCTCTGTGGTCATTAAAAATCCAATGGCACAACTCGTAAAGAGTAGAAATGTCCCCCCAGTGTCCTGGCCAAATTCCCTCTATTGGCCCTTTCCCATCATGGCCTCCCAATCATCCCCATCCACTGAATTTGCTCTATCACTGTCTTTCCACTCTACCAATAGGTGGTGTTTTATGAGTGCACTGGCGCCGTTGTCCTGTGGCTGCCGTTGCATTATCCAAGTGGATGCTGCACACTGATGGTGGTGTGGAGAGACCCCCCCCCACCCACCATGATTGTGAAGCGCTTTGGGTGTATGGCCATACATGATAAATGCGCTATATAAATACACATTACATTACATTAAAACAAGCTAAATTATCTGCCAATAGGGTAAGCAAAAACAAACCGTAATTCAAACCAAAACCAGGACTCCTCCAAGACACCTCCAGACTATTTAACTTGTTTTGAGGAAAATCTCACTTAATTCTGACTTTTTTTTGTCTGAAAACAAGACAAAAATTCTTACTTTTACTTCTTGATTTAAGAATGTTTTACGGTGGCCAAGAGAGCTCAATGTGCAGCAACTAAAGAAAACACATGCAAATAAAAAAAAAACCCAGCAAATTTAGAAATAAAAATCATGCATGTAGCAAATTCTCACAACGCAAACACAAATAGGAAACTCACTGCAAATCCTTTCAACACATGCACATTTAGATCTAAAAAACAGTTAGCATTGTGTATTTCTATTTATGCTGTAATTTCCATTATTAGTCGACTAAAAGAGCCTGAATATTTTTTTTATATTATTCTCATCTGCAATTTATTTTGACCTCGTTTTAACAACTAATGAAGCATTGCAAATTTATATATATAGCTGAGGATATTATATTTTTAGTTGTAGTTAGAAATTTAGCTATATCATATGTAATAATAATGTTTCACTGTTTATTGTCAGTTTATTCAGGCTAATAATATGCTAAATTCAAAGGAATCGTGTAATCAGAGTGTTAAAACAAACAAACAAACAAACAAACAAACAAACAAACAAACAAAAAACGCCTATCAGGTCACCTACAACTTCACTGGCCAATAGCAAAGACTTTAAATATACACTGCACAATAAGCGTCACATTTTTCAGCTAATCCCCTTGAAACATTTCCATTGTGGTCCGTGCTATTTGCACATGTTGTGAGGATTTGCAGCTCATTTTCAATTTATGTTTGCATAGTGAGGACTTTGCAACATGCGTGGGGTCAAAACCATAAAGATGTTTTCTTAATTAGCTGCTGTTTTTTTCTATCTGCATGTGTTTTCTTAAGTTGCAGCACGTTAAGCTCTCTCGGTCACCGTAATGTTTAGATATCTGTACTAGAATGAAGAAAATCCATATTTTTTGCAGTGCATAAGCGACAGGAAGGTCTGAAAGGCAGTCACACACTGCCACACACCTACACAGCTACTGTCGAAGCAAGATATGCAGGCTCCTGTCAAATCACAGAATTTCTGAAGACATTTCCAGAATAGATTTACAACCCGCTCTGAAAGAAAGAGGGATTGGAGGGTGCACAGATGTCTTCACTAACCTCAGAGTCTTCCTGTGCATATCCTCCTCTGTGATGCCAACGTAAGTGAGCGTCTCATTCCAAACAGGATTTAGAGAATTACGTACTGTTTTGGTTTTCAGTTTATTTGCCTGTGGGGATAAAACCGTTGAATGTTATGTATAGACAAGCACACACAAAAGCAATATATATATATAAGTGTGCCTTGCATTGATCAGATGTGGGAGTACAGATATTTCTGATAATATAAAAGATTTCAAATGCTATTCTTTATAGTCATTAAAGAACCCTAAAAATAAATATCCAAAGAAGTATTGAGCAAATCTGTTTTTAATGGTAATAATAATAGTAAGTATTTTTTTGAGCATCAGATCGGGATATTAGAAAGATTTTCTGATATTCAGATCTTTCATGACAAGAATATATTACATTTTAAATGCATTGATATGGATCGTAATATTTAACAATAAAAGAAATTAATACAGCCTTGGTGAATATAGGCTTTATTTTTTTCAAACACATCTGATCCCAAACTTTTTCATACTAGTATACAGTTGAAGAATTCCTGTGTTCATTTTGACAGCAAGTTTTGATTTAGTTTTAGTCATATTTTAGTCTTCTGAATCATTTTAGTTTTAGTCAAAATTTCACAAGATTTCAGTCGACTAAATCTACTCTAGATTTAGTTGATTAAAATTTATTTGGTTTAAGTGTAATTTAAATAAAATATTGTAAACATTTATTTATACTAAATATTCTAACTTAAAATTAGATATTAAAATATGGAATATAGCTTTTGCATTGAAGACCAAAAATGACAAATGCATTGCTTATTTATAATATAAGTAAGATGTAAAATGATGTGTCAGCAATCAATCCACATGTAAGAATAGTAGCCTACTGAAATGCAGAATTTTGCGATTATTTAGCAAACCCTTTATTTCAACGTGATAAACTACTAGTCTTTTTGCCCAACAGTTTCAAGCCTCACGTATCACACACCAAGATTAATTCTGATTGGATATTTTCCGAAAAAACGTCCCCCAATCATATTTCCGTCAATGAAAATGTCAGTATATTTTTACTTTAGTTGTCGTCATCATTACTTCATTTTTATTTAGTTTTTGTCTCATTTTCATTGGTAGAAACTTGTTTGTCATGAAAATTATGATGAAAAGTTTTCGTCAACGAAATTAACACTGTTGAAGACAAAAGTGATGTTTAACTGAGAGAAGATTTTTCAAAACATTTTCAACAATATTTTTAATAACTAATATGTAATAACACATTTCTTTTGTCTTTGAAAACAAATATTGCATATTATTATTTTGCAAGATTTTTGTATTCAGATTAAAGTGTGATGTAAAGGCTTAGCTAGGTTAATTAGGTTAAGTGGGTAAGTTAGTTTAATTAGGCAAGTCATTAGATAACATTGGTTTGTTCTGCAGCCAAACAAAAAAGGAATATTAATAAAAAAAATATCCCATGCAGCCAAACTAAAAGAAATAAGACTTTCTCCAGAAGAAAAATATAATTGGAAATGCTCTGAAAAAAACTCTTTGCTCTGTTAGACATCCCTTGGGAAATATTTAAAAAAGAATTACCATTTCACAGGAGGGCGAATAATTTTCGTCTTCTATTATAAATCTTATAGGACTATTTGTTTTTTCTGGAATTACAGTAGTTCAAATTCCAGCACGTCAATGTGGTTATGTCCAATTCATTTGTTCAAAAATAAAACACAGCAGGGCCAAAAATACTTGGACTTCACACATTCATTCTAATTTCTGTTATTGGCTAGACTTCTTAACGCCACTAGAGACAATTTTTCGGACAGTTTGGCGAGCATGCTTTTCTGTTGTGGAGTGATAATGTTTTGCACAAAGCAAATGCTATAATGAAATGGTGCAGAAAAATGTGACATCCACAAAAGCTAGATACGAATCCCATTGAACTCTACTGGGATGAACTGGAACGCCAACTGTGAGTCAGGCCCCATCACCCAACATCAATGCCTCTCTGACGCTTTTGTCTCTGAATGTCTACGCGCTCCAACTTCTGCTAGAGAGGCTGCCATGATCAAAAGCGGGAAGCATTTAGGGAAGACCCATTCCCTGTTAGTTCTCATCGTTTTGAGATGGGCCAGCTTTACTAAATAGGGTGCGACTGTACTGCCATAAAAGTGTCAATGGGTGTCCAAAGTTCTCTGGGTGATAATGGTAATGCAAAGATATACAAATATAGTACACAGCTGCAGCAGCTCATTTCCATGCCCAACACAATCTACAAAGAGGAGCGCAAATTAAGGCCATGATATGCTTTTAGCAAAATTGATGAACGAACTGGTGTGATGTCATTAAGAGCAAAATCAGGCCAAAATGTAGCAACTTTTAAAGTACTTCAAACCACCACTGGACTATTTGAAAGCAACATTAGCTATGTTTTCATCCAAAGATGCACATTAAACTGGAATATTGCATACAATATTTCAGAATAAAGCACCATTCAATGAGTTAAAATAGTCACTTTCTGAAAAAGGTTGCTCTTCCAGCTGCAACCCAGTTCTGGGAAACACCCATACACTCTCACATTCATACACACACTCATACTCTACGGCCAATTTAGTTTTTCAATTCACTTATAGCACATTTCTTTGAATTGTGGGGGACACCGGAGCACCCGGAGGAAACCCACATGAACATGCGGAGAACATGCAACTCCACACAGAAATGCCAACTGACCGAGCCGGGAGTCGAACCAGTGACCTTCTTGCTGTGAGGTGACAGTGCTAACCACTGAGCCACCGTGCCACCCCTTGGCGTTTCTATTAAACCTTTTTTTTGCCATATTCCAAAATGTACATAAAATAGGTGGATGGAAACATAGGTACTGACATTTGCATGTTTTTCGACCTTAAAAGGATGTCTCTAAAATTATATCAGTTGTAGAATAACCTTTAACTATATGAATTCTGCTGCTGAGGCTACTAGATGAATTCTGCTGCTGAGGCTACTAGACCCCTGTCACCTGAAATCATGCGACCTGGTACACACCGCCATGCATATCCTAGCCAGCGTAACCATGGACATATATAAAAATGCCTTTGAGCTAAACAGTGCAATATGCTGTGTTGGTATTGGTAACAGGTAATTGCACTTATCAACCACAAGGGGAGCCACAAGATTAAGTTGCATAGTGTTGCTTTAATACTAAAATTATACTTGTTTAACAATCTACTGTAATAAAAAGCTATATAAATAAATGTGACGTAAGTGGAATGCTAAATGCAGAGTTTGTGCAACTTCACTATCAGCTGTTTTCTCGCTCCTGTAATTTTAGTTCTGTGTATTTTTGGATATTAAAGGGACAGTTCACCCAAAATTCATCATTTACTCTTTCTCCACTTGTTTGAAACCTGTTTGAGTTTATTTTCTTCTGTTGAACATAATTAAGATATACTAAAGAATGTTGGGAAAAAACAGCCATTGACATCTATAGTACTTCTACTATGGAAGTCATTGGCTGTTTTTATTTTTCAAACAGAATATCTTGTTTTGTGTTCAAGAAGAAAAATAAATTCTTAAAAGTTTACAACTACTAGCATCTAAATGCTACCCTCAAGATGTTTGCTCAAGCAATTTGACAAATTTTTACACTTGTATAATTATTTTTTCATATTAAAAAAAATTATGCTGGAATATTTGGAATACAGTTGTTTAGTACGGTTTACAGTGGTCAATTAACTACTGTTTGAAAAAGTATGCCTTAACTCATTTTCTTGTGCAATAATTGTGCAATAATGTCAAATGCAAAAATAATAATTCACGCTATGTCAACAATACTTTTCCACTCTCTGACTTTAGTAAACCCTGACAACAAATTTGAATTCCAAAAACAAACATATCAATCAATCAATCACTCAGTTAGTCAATCAGTTAGTCAGTCAGTCAGTCAGTCAGTCAGTCAACCAACCAACCAACCAACCAACCAAGCAAGCAATCAATCAAGCAATCACTCAGTTAGTCAACCAACCAATCAATCAATCAATGACTGAGTTTGTCAGTCAGTCAACCAACCAACCAAACAACCAACCAACCAACCAATCAATCAATCAATCAATCAATCAATCAATCAATCAATCAATCAATCAATCAATCAAT
>CAIGQW010055694.1:3423620-3433826 GCA_903798125.1 Danio choprae | reverse complement strand
AAAGAAAGAAAGAAAGAAAGAAAGAAAGAAAGAAAGAAAGAAAGAAAAAAGAAAGGTTTGGAATGACATGACATAATTTTAATTTTTAGGTGAGCTGTCCTTTAGAAATTAATTTGAATCCTCCACTGAGTCACTGACAAAGAAGTCATACTGTACTGTCACAGTCCCTGCCTGGTTATTGTCTGTGTTTTAAATACATCAGATTTAAAACACAGATCAGATTGCTTTCATAGTGAAAACGCTCATTTTGTTGGATGCATTCAGACAGGCACAGTAGACAATGAAAACATGAGATAGTTATGGGAGTGGATAAAAATAAGGTATTCATGCATACATTTGTATTATGATTGAACTCATATTTGCCATCTGCATCCATTTTATTGACTTACTTTCTCGCTCACTTGTAAGTCACATAAAATGGGTTCATTCGTTCAGTACTTGTTCGTCACACTGAGTGCTCCTGCAAAAGTGATGAAGAGTGTGACGAAATACAAGCAAAGGGACTTGATGAAATCTGAACACAGGTTGTCACAAGAGATGAATTTAAATGCATGTTTACACCAAGAGACAGTAATGAGTCTTGGCTGGCCACTTGTGATTGGATCACTGAACATGCATGTTAATACGCAACCTACCAGATGGAAAAAGTGTCAAGGGGACAATTCACTTTAAAGGAACATTCCACTTTTTTTTTGTAAATAGGCTCCCCTGGAATTAATTAGTTGAGTCTTACCATTTTTAAATCCATTCAGTCGATCTCTGGGTCAGGTAGGAACACTTTTAGCTTAGCTTAGCATTAGATCATTGAATCAGATTAGAACATTAGCATCTCGCTCAAAAATGACCAAAGAGTTTTGATAATTTGCCTATTTAAAGCTTGAATTTTCTGTAGTTGCATTAAGGCTGATGAAAAATGAATAGTTGCTATTTTATAGGCCAATATGGCCACTTATTCTGGCATAAAATTCAAGGAACTTTGCTGCTGTACCACTGCGACAGCAGGCACAATTTTATTACGCAACACCTGGAAATCTTGCAACCATGGGGCAAATTTGCAAGAGACAATTCAAAAATATTTTCAGGTGCTGTACATCATGTAACTATAGAAGAGACAAGATTTATATAGGAAAATTGCCAAAACAGTCTGGTAATTTTCATGCTAATGGTCTAGTCCAATTCAACGATTTATGCTATGCTAAGCTAAAAGTGCTCCCGCCATACCCAGACATCGGCTGAATGAAATGATAAAAATGGTAAAACTCAACTGTTTGACTCTGGGGGAGTTATAAAATGAGACATTTTATAACCATGAGATATTTTTCAAAATACATTGTTATGTACCAATTCTCACTATTAACTACAGGCTTACATCCCTTATTATTATTGCTTATCATTAAGATATTGGCTGTTTATTATGACTTATAACTGCATATTCGGCATCTTTTTATTCTACATCCCTTATTCTACCCAATACCTAAACTCAACTATTTTCTTATTAGCTATAAGCAGCAAATTATGAGCTTGTTGAGCTAAAATGGTCTTAATAATGGTTTGTTAGTGATAATTGTAAATTAAAAAATAAAGCGTGAGCATATTATTATTACCTGCTTATTATTAAGTTATAGGTTGTTAATTAGTATGTATAAAGTGCATGATCTTATTCTACATCCCTTATTCTACCAAATACCTAAACCCAACTACCTTACTAACAATTAATAATAAGTGACAAAATAGTATGATCAAAAAGTCTTAGTTAATGGTTTATTAATAACCTTAAAATATAGCATGACCCTTCTTTTGCATTCCATAAAATTAAGACATCATATCAGTTTAAGCGAGCAAGAAAGGACATTCATTTTTAGGTGAACTGTCTCTTTAAGAGAACTCTAAATCCTTCATACAGTCACTGATAAAGAAACCCCGCTTATTAATGTTGACAGTGCAAATTAATGTGTGCAGACAAAAATAATATCGCAAACACACTTGCACAGAGAGCCAGAGAACAATCCCTTTATCCCTGTTCATAAGTACAGCACGTACCCGTTTCCGTACAGTATAAGGGATTTGCATGTATTTATGTGTGTTGTGTTAGCTGTTGTCCATGTTTCAGTGGTGCAGGGGTTCTCGTTACATGTGCCAAGGGCAGCATCTGTCTCTCTCCCTCTATATAATTTGCTCTAATGACGCCTAATGATACATGCGTGAGGACACACAATCCTACACACTCACACACAATACACTATGAAAGCACACACAATTGTGCATTGCAAAATTAGAACTCCTAGAAAAGATTTATATTTCAAAAGAGAACTCGATGATCTTATTCCATCTTAACTCTTTTTTTTTTTTTTACTCCCTTGCTTTAGTCTGGAGGGATTAAAAGATGGTCTGTGGCATGAGCAGTCCTTCATTCCTTTGTTTTACCTCATTAAAAATCTCTCCTGGCTTGATCCCCCCTTTTTTCCTCAATGCATTTCCCCCTTTCGCTTCCCACTCACTCCCACTTGCTGTCTCTCTTTCCATTTCCTCCCAGAGGATTTTTTTGTCTCTTTCTCTGGCATGCTTAAATACGATGCGAGTGAGAGACTGAGAATGTTTTTTTGTGCATTGTATTCTTTTGTATCACCTTGGATCCGTCCGTCTCTTTCGCAGGTGTGTGGAATATTATATTGGCTGCTTATGAAATCCTCCGTGTTGTGGCTCTTTCTTAATACGACTCGTTTTAGGATGCTATCACGCTGATCAGAGTGGCTCTGCGGCCCAGATGTAATGAAAGCAGAGTGAAGCGTCTGGCAGATAGCAAACGGCGAAGAAAGCTTCCACGCAGGCTCGCCATCCCAATTAACCAGCCACATGCCAGTGATCAGCACCCCAGTATGTGATCTTTATTGTATGAGAACACACCGGTATTAACATACTCAGATCAATGGCTAATTTAACCATTCTAATTATGTTCTATTCATTTACTGTTAGCTGTCGAGGTCAAGCGGTACTCGATTAGAAAATGCCTGGGGTAGTTACTGATCGACTGGAGTTGCTGGTAAGATGATTTAAACTAGTTGAGTTCAAACGCCAGCGATTTTGAGCTGCATGGGACTGGTTTTGATGTGCTGGTATTGATTCATATTTCATACTTTGTAGGATGCGGATATTACATGATCGCTATCGCCGGAGCTTATCGGCTCGTGTCATCATTAAAACACTGCACAAAACATTAAATGACACTGTTGGTGCTTCTTTAGGAGCTGTTGTGGCTCGGTTAAATTTTGCAACGGCGTCTTATATTTAAACCTTTTAACTTCCATTCTTAAGAAAAACACGGTTGACCAATTTCTTAGGTTAATTGTGTTCCTGACACCACTCCAAACTAAATTTGAGGGTTTTTTGTTGTTGTAGTTTGTTTGTTTTGTTGGTGACACTTCAACTACTGGCTATTTACCTGCCTATTATTAAGATATTAACTGTTTATTAGCACTTATAAAGTATGATCTTATTTTACATCCCTAATTCTACCCAATACCTAAACCCAACTACTGTCAACTATTAATTACCAGCTAATTGTTAGTTAGAAGCTAAAGGTCTTAGTTAATGGTTAGTTAATAGCTTGAATTATACTTTAAAGTAAAGTGTGACGATTTTGTTTTAATAAGCTATATTTAAAAAGGTTTAAATAAGATTTGGAACATATTTCAACTTACTTCAACTTATTTTTGCTCCTGCATGTAGGACTAGTTTATCTCAATCCTTCAGTTTTGTTTTGTTTTGATTTTTGACAATTGTAGCTGTGAAATAACTGGAAACATATACATTTCTGGTGAGCGCCAAATACGTCCCAGGAGGTACGTTTTTTTGCAGTTTTTTGTTTTCGCGAATCCACCAGAGGCCGCTGTGTACGCCTCTTCAGATCTCAAATTTCTCTTGCGAGTGCCATTCACGCCTGCCTTTCTCGCGTAAATCCACCAGAGGCCGCTGTCGACTGACTGACTGACTGACTGACTGACTGACTGACTGACTGATTGACTGACCCACCCTCCTCCTTCCCTAAATCCAACCGACAGTGTTTTTAAAAGCAATCCAGAAAAAGAGAAAGCCCTCGCTCAAGCCTGATTTTTACCATGTTTCCAGATTTTACCACATTCTCATCCTGTTATTTACTTGTTTATTTTATTTTTTGGCTTAACTGCTTTCTGGAGCCATTCTTCACCGGACTCGAACCCCATCGTCGCGGTCAACTCTGCTCCATGTCACAAGTCTGCAGTGAGCCACAGGACAAACTGGTAACAGTGGAAAAGCCATCCATATGGAGGTAAGAGGTCAGCTGGTAAGCCCAAAAAGCAACGGCATCATACCACCCCGTAGCATTTGTTTTAAAGATGAAATGTGGCCAGACGTACCTCTGGCTACATAATTTGTAATCTCCAGAAATATATATATAGGGCTACATTTTCAGAAAGAGCCTATGTTGGAAATCATTTAGTGTATAGTGATATGGAACTGCAATGCAGTCAAGACTTGCCTGAAACTGCACGCCTTAGAATGTTCATCAGCACATCAGAATGAAGCATGGCTTAGAATATTCAGCCAATCAGAATGAAGCACGCCTTAGAATGTTCATCAGCCAATCAGAATGAAGCATGCCTTAGAATATTCAGCCAATCAGAATGAAGCATACGTTAGAATGCTCATCAACCAATCAGAATGAAGCATACCTTAGAACGTTCATCAGCACATCAGAATGAAGCATGGCTTAGAATATTTAGCCAATCAGAAAGAACTCTTTGTACTTTGTCCATTAACCTGCATGTACTAGTAATACTTCGGTTTAGTTCACTTTTAGCCAACAGTATATCAAATGATGAGACACGCAGCACAAAAAAAACACTGACATTTAAATAAAATGTTAACATACACTCTGCTCTTCCTCACTCCAGCAAAACTGTGTTTCAGTTCAAGAAGACAAATGAACTGGAATTAAATCAAGCGCACAAAGAATTCTATGATAATTTAGCACTGCATCCTTTCCAATTCAAATGAGTTTTTCTGTATGAGCTCTCAAGTGCAACTGAATCAAAAACACAGGGCTTTTTTTATTAGACACAAACATGTCTTTCTTTCAAAACAAAACGGGAGCTTGTCACATATTGATTTTCTCATCAGTTTCCTTTTGAAATGTGAACGTGACTGAACGAAATTAAAAAGAGAGGACTCCGTTTTAGCATTCGCTGCTGTGCAGAAGAAAACAAAGAAAGAGCAGAAGAGAGAGATCTAGAGGAGAGCCACTGTTTCCTTTGACTGACAGTGACACTGACACTAACAGACATCAAAGTGATGATGTCATGTCCCCTAAACTCGACCGACTGTCACCATGGTAATGAGTTGCGGCACAACATTGTTTTTGAAGTGCACTAGAATACACGTCATTCGTTTCACTTCCTCGTCCTTTCTCTTTTAGTCAAACAGAACTCAAATTGAGATTTAATTGGACTCTGTGCATCTGAATTCCTGTCTTGTCAGATAGCACAAGAGAGAAAGGCATCTACAAAGGAAGTGTTATATTGGGAAGGAGTGGGGAGAGTATTGAAAGAGGCGAGGGAAAGTACGGGAAGAAGTAGCCAGAAGGGTGTAAGAGCAGCTCACGTTAATGTTTTTCAAATTAAAACTGGATTGTTAGCCACTCAATTAATTAAAGGCCATTAGACACTAATAGGGCTAAGTCTCATTATTTCAACCAGGCGCTGTTAACCAGCTGCTCATTGAGAAGAAAGAAAACAACTTACAGGTGACGATAGAGAGGCAGAGAGACACGGAATAAAGTGATGTATAAGTGGTACAAATAACATGTAAGAAAGAGCAGCCGGAGGATAGAAGTAAGGTATGGGAAGACTAAAGCCAGAAGGTGAACAGAAAACAGCAAGCAGATTGGAATGACTAAGTGGCGTTAAAGCACACTAAAAAAATAAACACGTATTACTTATGTGTGTCTTTTCAATATCGGTGGTAGCTGTGAATACATTTGCATGAGTTACAATCTATAACAGCAGACGGCGTTCGGAATGTGCATGAAAGTATTATAAGACTGTCATCACTTTTTAAATGCATGTTTAATATTAAATCTTTATACAAGCATATGCATAAAAACATAAAAACGAATTATTGGCACCCTTGGTAAACATGAGCACAGAAGCCTGTGGAAATTGTTCAGATTTATGTTTCATTTACAAAATTCACAAAAGCCTAACCTTTCATTGAAATCAAACGATTGAATCTCAATGAATGACTGTTTCTTCAAGTTTTCCAAAATTATTGGCACCCTTTTATCCGTCTTAATAACATAAAGACAACAATTCTGGGCAACCTAGGCTCATTCTGAAAACGTACCCCTATATACATTTCTGTAGAGCACTAAATATCCCCAGGAGCTACGTTTTTTTTTTTTTTTGCAAATCCACCAGAGGCCACTGTGTATGCTTTTTCAGATCTCAAATTTCTCTTGCGAGTGCTGTTCTTGCGTAAATCCACCAGAGGCTGCTGTCGACTGACCCACCCTCCTCCTTCCCTAAACCCAACCAATAGTTTTTTTAAAAGCACCGACTCATACAGAATCTCCTCAAATTCTTGGGTCAGTTGGTCAGTTAAAAGATTTCAAGCATTGGGCATTAAGTTTGGAAATTTGATGCTTTAGAATTCAGGATGCCATATGTCTGAAGAAAAAAGCAGGCCCACAACATTAAAGATCTAGCAGTGGATTTAACTTTTGTAATAGGGAAATTTTACCTAGTGCACTGACAAAAATTATCAGTGATAAACTGATGAAACTCATTTTCCTTCAGCTTAGTCCCTTATGTGTCAGGGGTCGCCTGTCACATCTGCTGTAGTGCAATCTTGTGGTTTTTTGGGCACTAGTTATGTTTTGGTTTTCGTAGTTCCTGTTCCTGTTTTGTAGTTGTTCACGTGATCACTACTTGTTTCCAGCTGTGCGTAATTGTCTAATTAGTGTTGTCTTTATAAGCTTTGTTATGTTGTGTTTAGTTTGCCTTTGGATTTTTGCTGTTTGCTGGTGTACTTTGTTTACATGATTCTGTTTTGCTCTGTCTGGCTCTTATCTGGCCCTAGTCTGTTCACCAACTCATCATTTTGGTTTGTTAGTTTGATTTACTTTGCTTCATGTTTTGATTGTTTTTGAATTCCTGTTTAAGCGTTGTTTGATTCACCGTGTTTATTGTTTTGTACTTTTTGTCTCTGCGGAATGAACCACCAACTTATCCAGCATATGTTTCCGCAACAGATGCCCTTCCAGCCACAACCCAGTACTGGGAAACTCCCATACACTCATTACATTCACACACATACACTACGGCCAATTTTAGTTAATCCAATTCACCTGTACCGCATGTCTTTGGACTGTGGGGGAAACCAGAGCACCCGGAGGAAACCCACGCCAATACGGGGAGAACATGCAAACTCCACACAGAAATGCCAACTGGTCCCACTGGGACTCAAACCAGCGACTTTCTTGCTGTGAGTCGACAGTGCTAACCACTGAGCCATTGTGTTGCCCACTTATAAAACAGATTTTTCTTTGCAAGTTTTTTTACATTCAGGTTTTTAAGTACATTTTATGTATAAAATTAAGTGTAATTAATTAAAGCTTATAAAATTTTTGTAAAAGTAACATTATTTGTCATTTTTAGTAGTAATTTTTACTTTGCAATGCTTTTAAAAATATTTAACTCTTTGAATTTTTTTTATTCATTTTCCTTCGGCTTAGTCTCTATTTCAGAGGCTGCAATAAGAATGAACTGCCAACTTTTCTAGCATATGTTTTACGCAGCAAACTATTCCAGCCGCAACCCAGTATTGGGAAACACCCATACACACTCATTCACACACACTCATACACTACAGACAATTTAGTTTATTAAATTCACCTATATGGGGGAAACCGGAGCACCCGGAGGAAACCCATGCGATCATGGGGAGAACATGCAAACTCCACACATGGCAACTAGCCAAGCCAGGACCTAAACCAGCGACCTTCGTGCTGTGAAATGACAGTGCTAATCACTGAGCTACCGTGCTGCCCATTTTAAGTGTATGCATTACCTAATGGATGGCACAATTTAGGTAATCAAGTAAACAGCTGATTTTGCAATATTTTGATCATATATCAGATATCTGTATGGGAGTCCTGCCCAAATGACAGTCTTTGTACATTTATTTATGAGTGTACAAACTAAATGCAGAAGCTTCAATACTTGATGCACAATACACAATGATGGTAACAGTCAATGTTTTTTACATTCGTTTTTCTGTAGCATTAATTTATAAATAATGTATTTATTATTTGGTGCCAAAAAGCACATTTAATTTTTGGTTTGTTGCATCTGACTATTGAACCAGAAGTGTCTGGAAATTGAATATGCTGGAGTTTGTTTTCAATAAGAGCAGAGATCATTTCTTACCATGTCACTCAACTAATTTCTGCAGTTCTCCAGCTGTAATCCTTGGAGAGTCTTTGAACACTCAACTGTGCATGAACACAGTGAAGAAACCCACACTTTATCAGGCATATTTGTAATATCTTTCTGGGATCTATTTCAGGAATTTTTCTCCTTCGAATCTCAGAAATTGGAATTTTATAATCTTTGGATTTACTTATTTTGATAAATGTGGCCGTTGTTCTTCATATACTTATATACTCACATATGACATTTACAGTTTTTCTCAGTCACTTTGGTACACTTCTCAGATCAGAATTGAAATTCTCAAAACTACCTGTTCAATCTTCACATCATTGTGTCACATGTGCGCATCAGAAAAGCAGTCTCTCATTCCTTTGAACAAGCTGCAAAATGCTTTTGTACATCCACGCAAATGGTTATGTGCAAATCTCTGATGTATCCTGCATTATCAATTGCTTATTTCAGATTCATCGAAATATATTATTTTGGTCTCTGTTGAATAGTCTGTGGCCTCACAGTGGCGCAGTGGGTAGCACGTTCGGCTCACAGCAAGAACGTCGCTGATCGCTGGTTCGAGCCTCGGCAGGGTCAGTTGGCGTTTCTGTGTGGAGTTTGCATGTTCTCCCTGTGTTGGCGTGGGTTTCCTCCGGGTGCTCCGGTTTCCCCCACAAGTCCAAAGACATGCGGTATAGGTGAATTGGGTAAGCTAAATTGTCCATAGTGTATGAGTGTGTATGGATGTTTCCCAGAGATGGGTTGCAGCTGGAAGGGCATCCGCTGCGTAAAACATATGCTGGATAAGTTGGTGGTTCATTCCGCTGTGGCGACCCCAGATTAATAAAGGGACTAAGCCTAAATGAAAATGAATGAATGAATGAATAGTCTGTTGAATAGTCAACATTTAATATCTTGTTCATGGCATAAGTCTTTATATGCAAAATGGCTAAACAAGTTGTCATAATATTTTGTCATAATGCATTTTTCTATACGTTTCCATTAGACTTGTTTTCTAAATCTGTCTACAATTAGTACATTTCCCCCAGGTGATTCTTGACTTTTTCTAATGAAGAAAAGCAGATTGCCCTTTGTTCACATTTCTACTTTTGTATTGTTTTTCTTTGTGCTATGCAGGGCTGTTATTTCCTTTCTGTATCACAATGCCATGATCTGTCAACAAATGTACTGTACAAACAGCAAAAAAAGGCATAGTTTATATCAGAACACCTCTCCAGAACACATATGTTATATTGACAACATGACTAAGTAATTTGACTGTCTTATCCGTACACAATGACACAAGGATTTGTCATTCTAATGGCACTGACACATTCATTGACACAGAAACTTAATTTTGAGAGATGAACTAAGGATTCTGAGCAAGAGATTGGCTTTTGCTGGTAGTCTATGGTGTTTTGCTATTTGTACGTGTTGTTTTGAGAAATGCACTTACTGTTTTGCAAATTTCAATTCTGATCTGAGAAATGTACCAAAGCGATTGAGAAAAACTGTAAAAAGCCATGACTGGAGTGCTTAATTTTCATACTCACTCTGGAGTGCTGAATTATGTAAATATGAATATAAATATGCTTTAATTATATATTTTAAAATAATTTTTAGGAGAACCAGTAATTGTGCTCAATTGGAAAAACAACTTTCATGATAAGTCCAAGAGTGCCAATCATTTTGAACAGGAGTGTATATAGTCTGTATGATGGATGGATGGATGGATGGATGGATGGATGGA
>CAIGQW010055694.1:3404634-3418421 GCA_903798125.1 Danio choprae | reverse complement strand
TGAAAAAAAAAACACCAGATGGTAAAATCCCACAGGTGACACATTATATTAAAATTATATGTTGAAACTTGAAAATGAAAGTTCTTTCAAACCAATTTTCTGCACGCTACATATTTTAGGTTGTCTTTATACCTTACATAGCATATTCAATATTCATTAGTAATTGTAAGGCAGAATTCATTTAATTGTCTTCATTACTAGAACCATTCAATTGTTATTGTTTATTGAGGTTATTAACTTTTCTTTTAACATACTTTCTTATTTTGTTTTTACAAAAATAAAAAATAAAAAAGGAATCTGATATCAATTGCATTTATATGGTATATGACTGTAATAAAAACCTTTCTCAACACAGAACGAAACAAGTGGTTCGATCTGCATGGCATTGACTATTTTTTACCCTTTTTGTGAACGCTTGTCATCTTCATATTTTACCATGACTGGTCGATGGAGGATATCAAAGAAATCTGAGGTCAAAGTTTGATGAAAGAATGGTCTTTATTAAACGAAATAAAGAACTTTTCAAAAGTATATGTTGAAACAAAACCACCAAACATGGTCAAAGCCACCGTTTAACACTTTTAATCACCATCGCAAGCATATCGGTTCCTCTGAACAGGTGCTCGTTCCGCATGGCCCACCACTTTTACACCACACATAGCCAACACAAAAGCGGTGTGCCTGACAAAACTCTCCACTTCACGAGTCACTGGACCCGGAGCTTCACACAGACTCAAGCCGGGTCGGTTCACATCTCCGCTGAAGCCCAGCGCCCGTTTCCCGCAGAGACACCAGTGGTCGGTTGCCAGTTATAGCCGTCCGATTGAATCTATAAGACAAATGTGAAAATTAAATAGTTATTTTTCGTAATATGAATGTTAATACGCAAAGAAAAGATGTTTTGCGCACCTCTTTTGCGTCACTCTTTGGACTTCTTCTCAGCGTTCTGCAGTTTCTCCACTATTTTGCGCTCGTGTCCCGCAGGGTTTGGTCTGTTCGTGTTGCAACTCGCCTCCTTCTTCGTTTTTCCTTTGCGACTAGTGCACTCTGTAGTAAACAAAGAAGACAAGTCAGTTGAAAAGAATAGCCCAACTTTAACACAATACCAATAGAATAGACAATAGCACTCTGAGAACGTACCTGTATAGCGGTCTGTTAAGTTGTAATATTCATATTCGTCGTAGTAGCGGTTCTCAAAGGTAGTCGGCTCAATGTTTTTCACTTCAACGTGGTTACTCATTTTGACAGTAAATAGCGAGAACTATCAAAAACCAACTGTGAGTAGAAGTTTAACTAAAATGTGGACTGTTCTGTTATAAATCTGTCTTCAAACGTCTTCTTTCTTGTCCTGGACCAGTGTTGTTTACAAGCCTGAAAGTCGCCTTCTTTTAAAGCCGTCGCTCCGCCTTCGTTGCCTTCAGCCGCATGATGATGGGTCGACATGACCAAAAAAAGTGGTTGCATCAGACATGAGTTAATGTTTGTTCAGCAGACCTCACCTACTGCCTGACAGGATGTCCTTCAGAGCATATGACATTGTTTTTGTTTTGACTTTACACAGTTGTTTTATACTTCACTCAACAAAGATCTCAAAACACAACTCAATCTTTCTGCATATGGTGTTTTTGTTTTAGTGCAAGATGGCAAAATAACACATTTTTCTCATTTCGGTTAGTCTGTGTTTGCATTAACTCATACTAGGTGATTTTGAGTGTGTTTGTTTATAGTTGATAAAGATTAGATTATTTTAGTTAATGTTTTTCTCTGTTATTTGCACCTGACATTGTGTTAGGACTTCTCACGTCTCTTTTTGGACTGTGACCCACTAACCCGCTCCTTTATTTTTAATATTACGCTGGTAAAAACGATGTGTTGGATTTACTTAAAATATAAATGCACCGTTTTTGCATCACTCCTTTTTAAGTGCATTGAACTGGAAGATATATTAACAAGAAAATAGCTATTTGTGTTAATGTGACTACCAAAGAGAGTGTATTTTCATACACTTTTACAATCACAATTATACGATTATAGTTGTGAATCATGCAGTCTTGCAGTTTTTTAGTCCATTCTAATCTTAATCAAAAACTCTGCTCGTCACCACAATGATAACCATACAAATATCAACATATTAGAAATCTCATTAAATCAGAAGCACATTATTAAAGTCTAATTTATGTCTCCTTGTTAAGCTTATGAAATAACACACAGAATAACATTTAATGTTAACATTTTCATTATACAGTCTTACGCAAAGCATGCTAGAAATTAGACACTTCCTTCAACCTAACTGCAATACATTTATCATACATTTATGATCACCTTTTAATATATTTCTTTGGAGTTGAACACACTAATATATTTTAAGTTAACTTAAAACTGCTGTGAAACGTATGTTTTTTAGTATAATTAATATCTCTTTATAAGTAATGACTTGAACCAACTAATCAGTTTTTTCAGTGTACACTGTAAAAAGTGATTCATTGACTGAGTAAAGTGAGTAAACCCACTGCTTTTTAGGGGATTAGTTGACTCTACCTAAAAAAATTTGTAAACCCCTTGCCTTAAAATTATTAAGTAAATGAACTCTGTGCATAATTATAAAAAAAAACAGTTTTGAAAATAAACTAATTATAATAAAAAAAAAAAAACATAATTATAAAAAAAAACAGTTCTGATTTACAACAGGTTTACTCACTTTTAAAAATAAAGTCAACTTGTTGCTTTTAAGGCAACAGGTTTACTCACTCTTTTAAGTAAAGTAACGAATAATTTTTTACAAATCTCTTTTTTTTATTTGTCTATGCAAGGTTTATTTCAATAGCTTTTTTCTTTGAATGTCTATTTACATCTTATTTTAGCTTGCTTATTTATTGTTGGAGATCTACTACCAAAAACAGCACACTGTAATTTGACTGCCTATTACGGAGAATGGTCTTTGAATTGCACCTGCTGAGAAAAACAGCAGAAGAGACATGTTTTGTTTCCATCCCCGTGTGACATTGGCTGTATTCACAGTGTCTTATCCTCTCCAATTGAATTTATTTTGTCTTTTGGTGAACCTTGCGTGTCTAATAGCCGTGCAGATATATCAAACAAGATGCACTACAGTGAGTTCTGTCATTAGAATGGAGGATCATAGGATGCAATCTGTCATAATTGGCAAAATCCACATCCTCCACTGGCAGAGCAAAGCCCAATCCATCATTTAAGATTCTTTGCAGTTTGTCCACAAGCTGTTTTGCTATTGCACCATCAAAGCACAAAAATTCCAGACTAAAGATTCCAGCCTTCAGCAGCTCATAGACTAAATAAAAATTTTATAGAGCATGTTCAAGGATTTTTTTGGGCTTGTTAGCAAGGCCCAGATAGTCTCTGGTGAATGTCATATACCTGATTCAAAGGACTAAAGGCATATTTTTTACTGTCAGCCATTCAAAACGTACAACAAGTGTTTCTTCAGCACCTAATCTAGCATATTAGAATATAAAAAAATTATTATTAGTATTTATTATATGTGCATGATAAAGAGCGTGTGACACATTAAAGTAAATCTAAAACAAGAAAGTTTATTATTAATTATAATATTTCTCAATGTTTTTTAAATTAATTTATTACACTAATTTACAGTGCTGCTTGAAAAGTTTGTGAACCCCTTGCAGAATCAATGAAAATGTGAACTAATTTAACAAAAAAAGAGAGCTCAAATTGCATGTTATTGTATTATTTTGTCTTGAGTAAGATACTTAAGATCAACTCCAGCTGCAACAATCCAGTAAGCCTGAATGGAAGTTCCCTGGAGGAGGTACAGTCTTTTTACCTGGGCAGCATCATCGACCAGCAGGGCGGAACAGATACAGAAGTTAAGGCAAGAATCGTCAAAGCAAGAATCGCTTTCATCCAGCTCAAGAACATCTGGGCCTCAAGAGAACGTACTTTGACCACCAAGACCCGTCTGTTCAACATTGTGAAATCAGTGTTGTTGTACAGGGTCAAAACCAAAACTACCACCCAAAGAATCCAGACATTCATCAACACCTGTCTCAGAAAGATTCTCCACATTTGCTGGCCCAACATGATCAGTAACACCGACCTATGGGAAGGACCTGTCAACCTCTAATAGAAGCAGAAATCTGAAAGAGAAGATGGGGTTGGATAGGGCACAGCCTACGCAAACCACCAACTAGCATCACTAGACAGGCCCTCAGATGCAACCCCCAAAAGAAGCGGAAGAGAGGAGATCCAAGAAACACCTAGGGAAGCGTCCTCGAGGCAGACATCAAAAGAATGGGTTACACCTTGAGACAGATAGAAAGAATGGCCCAGGACAGATACCTCTGGAGATCGACCTTTGGCGGTCCATACCCCGGAGAGGGTGAAGGGCATAATTAAGTAAAGTAAGATACTTTACATAAAAGATGTCAATTCGTAACTTTCTGATTTAGTGGCTAATTTGTATGAATTCATCTGATTTCATTTTTACACTAAAAAATTCTGGGTTCAACACAATCGATTTGTGTTAAGACAACATGAAGAAATTAAGTTAACTTATTCGTTTTTAATTTGTGAAAAATCCCCTGTGCAAATCCCCTGTGCAAAAGTTTGAACCCTTGCTTTTAATACTGTGTGTGGTTACCTGGATGTCAAAATTTTATAGTATGTAGATAGTTTTTTATTTTAAACAATTTTACCAACCTGTTCTCATTATACTCCATTGTACTAGCACATTTGGCCATGAAGTTTTCATTGCAATGGAATTTGGCAGAGATCTGTGTGATGACTGACTGCTGTGAATATTTTTAAGCATTGCAGTTTACAGTATAAGTCTACTGTGGTTTGGTGCTGTTGTAATGACAGAGCAGGAGTGCAACAGATTCAGTTTTTCTCCTGCGCTCAAATATTCCACAACGTACTTTCTGGTTATATGAACGCATGAGCTACGTGAGCAGAAATAAGGGGAGATACTAGCTGGCGAAAGATTACACAATTTATTTCATCTTCTAAAGCCATAAACAATACTGAAGTAGCACAGAACGCACTAGTTCTCTTCCTCTAGATCTCTAACCATATATAGTGCTCTAGCTCTTAATCTTTCACAAAACAAAACCATTTTTCACCATAGTCTCAGTTTTTTTCTCTATCTTAGTACAAATCCTCCTCTTTCGCTCTCCCACTTTTGCCATGCATGCACTGTTTACTTTGGCTTTCAAACTGATATCATGTGAGAGTGTGCCGTTCTGTACTGTAAATATTTACAGAGTTATTGGCTCAGCCAGCTCTATGCTTTCAGCTATGAAAACATCACAAAATCTCCCTACTTCTCTTCAGCCTTCGTGCTCAGATCAGGATTTCTATAAACCACCACTTATCGCTGTCGGTTTTGTTTTGTTTTTCACCATGCCTATCTCTGTTGAAAATTAACTCCATATTATCTCATCTTTCACAGCCTTTGGACACAGTAAAGTTCAGGTCAGGTATAAGAGAGATTATTAAATGATTTTTTGTTTTATTCCATTTTTATGTTTCATTTTTAGTTTTCCCCTGTATTGCCTCTCATGTATTTAAACATAGACTCTCCTCACTTTCGTATAATGCCAATTGCACAAGGTTGATTTAAATATTAAAATATAAATAACACCACATGCAAAAAAACAAAAATGTAACCCTCAACCAAACCAACATACTAGTAACTGCTTTATAAATGAAATGCTTAGAAAAAAATTAAAGCAAGAAGGCATGTGAATGCACAATTCATTCATTCATTCATTTTCCTTCGGCTTAGTCCCTTTATTCATCAGGGGTCGCCACGGCAGAATGAACCGCCAACTTATCCAGCATATGTTTTACACAGTGGATGCCCTTCCAGCTGCAACCCAGTACTGGGAAACACCCATACACACTCTCATTCACACATACTAATACACTACGGCCAATTTAGTTTATTCAATTCACCTATAGCACATGTCTTTGGACTGTGGGGGAAACCGGAGCACCCAGAGGAAACCCATGGCAACACGGAGAGAACATGCAAACTCCACACAGAAATGCCAACTGACTCAGCCGAGACTCGAACCAGTGACCTTCTTGCTGTGAGGCGGCAGAGCTAACCGCTGAGCCACCCAGATGCACAATTGCTATTATAAAATAATCTGACATCAATATATACACTAAACATTCTGCACCTGATATAACCCAGCATGTGGGTTAATGTGCTGATATAGATGATAATAATGAAGATAACTCATAATGACCCTGTATTTTTATGGTACATAATATTATCTTCTGATTATGTTTTGTGCCCTAAATGTTATAACCCTAACAATATGTTAAAGTAACATTAAGATATATTGTATAAACATATGCATCATTTATCAATACGTGTATCCACTAGTCGTAGTGATTTATCTATCTAAAGCAGGGGTGCACAAACATTTTCATGTGAAGGGCCAAAATCCAAATATCATTAAGAGCCATGGGCCGAAAATAAATAAACCAACAACCTATATTACATTAAAGTTGCCATGTGTAATTTTCTAATTAATTTCATAATATGTATAAATAAATAGAAAACATTACTTTAAATCGTATTAACTAATGCAGTATGCAGGATAAATTATAACGTATTGCAATAAAAACAATCACATTTATAACAGTGTAGTTCAGTATATATACACTAGTCCAGCAGAATCTGCCCTTGCCTTCATTCACTCACCAAAGTCTCTGCATTGTCCTCTATCTGTCGGGTGACAGTATGTACATTTTAAACTAAATATGATTCATTTAAACCATTTAAATTGAAACATTTAATTTCAGAGAGCTTTTTTGTAGCTTAACAATAAAACAAACCAATAAAAGTTTACATAAAACTTGAAATGACCATCTGTAAACCATCCTCATCATTCTCCCTCTCTTCTCAGATGGGATGGTGGGCCAAATCAAAGGCCCTACTTTGGGCATCTCTGCTCTAAAGCCTGATACTCTCCTAAGCTTCTTTCTCAATAGGGCGTTTGAAAAAACACAGCATGATGAAGTGTGTCCCTTCACTGTGTCCGTACGAGGCCTAGCTAGTAAGCTAACAAATTATCGGAAAGCGTAAACAAACGCCTAAAATCTGTAAAGGAAAGTGAAACTTTAATAAATTAATGCTTTTCGGTTGTAGTTCGTGTACTAATACACAAGGTGAATCAGGAGAGCATCTCGCAACCGTGTGTTTGAAGGTGAGATTCGCGCTTTTCTTGCTAATCTGTGTGCGCGCGGAGGGCGTGATCCGAGGTCTGTTATGCATGTAGATATCAGCTACAAAAATAACACGTACAGCTAAAAGCATTGTTATTACTAGCATTGTTGAATTGCTCATTTTTTGTTAAACTGGTATAGTGCTGTTTAGTTTTTATGGAATGTTTTCACAACTACTTTTAGCAACAAAAGTATAGTCAAAAGCTATATGTTTATCTTTTCGAGGGTTGCTTTAATTCCAGTCTTTATTCATTCTAATTAAATCAAAATGACTTTTTTTGCAGGTATAATGGCTTTAGTGTCAGCAGACACAAAAATCGCTGAATTGCTGAATGAGTTGCATCAGCTCATAAAGCAAACTCAGGTGAGTTTGTAGTATATGGCTTTATATGTTTTAGAAAATAATCACTTCACTCTATAAAAATAAAGTTTCTTTGTTGATATTGGTGGTTCAGTGAAGAATTTCTAACATCTCTGGAACAGTTAGATGAATTGAGGTAAAGTTGACATTAGCCAATGACTACAACAAGTACATCATTGTTCAGTCAAATAAATGGTCCTAATATTGTTTTCAAGTCAAATTTAGATGTGATTTCAGACCGATAATTCAAAGCACTATGGTAAACAATATAGGGGACCTTGTCACTGAACGAAAGTGCAAATATAAAACCAACTTTACCTTATTTTTTGATGATAGGTTTTCAATATTTCAGATGCATGGTCCCTAAATCTGATTAATCCTGTGCAAGGGACTTGCATAATCCAGTTTATATGAAAATTAATATTGGATTATTAATATGGGTGTAAAATAAAATAGTTTTAGGACAGCATTTATTTTCTGTTAAGTTCTACTCATTCTAGATCCGCATTTATCTATTTATTTAATTTACTTGTTTAAAATCTCATTTTTATTCCTAGTAATCTAATTTGCATTTTAATCACAATTTTATAGTTTAAATCAAATCTGAGATTGCTCCTTTGAATCTGAAGTGAATCATTCTTGTTTTAATTATTTCATAATTATTATATTATTTGAATCCCATTTTGGCTGTTTATTTTATATTTTAAATTTTTTAACCTTATTTTTATTTAATTAATTAATTAATTTGTATCCATCATTTTTCATTTATTTCTTACATTTATACATTTCCATTCTCCCCCTTCCATTCCCTTGTGGCCCTGCTTTAAAACTTTCTGCTTTAGATTCTTATTAAAATGTTCTTTACACTAAGAAATAAATGGTTCTCCTAAAGATAAAGTTCAGCCCAAAATTAAAATTCTGCCATCATTTACTCATCCACCACTTGTTTAAACAAAATAAGATATTTTGAAGAAAGCTGAAAAGCAGCAGCCATTGACTTCCACAGTATGTTTTGTTTCTACCATGGATGTCAATGGCTGCAATTTTCCAACATTCTTCAAAATATCTTCTTTTGTGTTCAACAGGAAAAAAGGAAACTGGCACAGTTTTAGAACCACTTGAGTTTGAGTAAATGGTGATTACATTTTAATTTAGGGGTGAAATATCCCTTTAAGAGCCCTTCACTGAAAAGTTCCACAGAATAACTGCATAAACACTCTTTAAAACCTTTATTTTTAGTAGTTTTTTTCTGCTCAATTTACTCTGACATGTTTATATCCTCTCTAAAACACACAGGAAGAGCGATCAAGAAGCGAACACAACCTTCTCAACATCCAGAAAACGCATGAAAGGATGCAGACAGAAAATAAAAGTAAGGCCTACAGTGAATCTACGAATGTAATCATATATGTGAATTTAATTTGCTCCAAATTGAACATGCTTATATCTTCCTGCTCAGCCTCTCCATATTATCGGACTAAATTGAGGGGTCTTTACACCACAGCTAAAGCAGATGCTGAGGCAGAATGCAGGTAAGCTGATGTGATTGTTGCTGTGTTTGGTTTCTCTTGATGCACTGATGTATTTTAATGCAAGTGATAGGTAAAAGAGGATCAGATCTTAACATTTTTCTATTCAGTGTGGACTTGTTCTGTTTCACTTGAACAGAAAATGCCTTAGATATAAAGTAAGACTATATAGCTCCACCTTGTGGTACTTTTGCCCAAGTCTCTCAAATGTACTTTTTTTAAATTATGATTAAGCAGATTAATACAGGGTGTTACATAAAACAGTATACAAGGGAATCGACAACAAAAATAAATCATGTACATTAAGTATTTTTTCAGCAGTTGGGATGTCTTAAGAGCTTTGGGATTACTCTGTATTGAAGTCAGAGAATCATAAAAAACTTTAGATCAATGAAAAAGAGTTTACAGTTTGGTACAGTCAGCATACATTTTGTTTTGTGAACGTGGTACTTTCCAAATAGCATAAGGATTTAAGTCGTCATGTCCATTTCCAATAATTCAGAGTTGCAATCCATAAATAAAACCATTTTATCAGTTACACTAATAAATGTATAATACAGTTCAAAAAGTAATAAGGAAACTTGGGACCAAAACCATTTTGTGGAAATGCAATCGAAAAATTAATGGAGAATTGTTTCCGGCTCCATTTTACAAAAACAACACAAGAGTGAAAGTCTTTCCTTAAACCTACTAATAAAATCATTGCGTGGATCATATCTATCTAATATTTTAAAATTGGTTTCTTTTACATTATTAGGAATTACGTGTTTTTTAATATCTGACCAGATTTTAGGGAATGAAGGGATTGCTTGTTTCCATTTAATCATTGGAAGAACACATTTATCTCTCAAATATACTTGTAAAAATTAAAAATACATTCCCATCAATTGAAAGTTAATACTTTTTTATCAAGTTAAAATTCTGTAAACTCCAAAAATGTCTTCACTTTTGTTATCATACACATAGTTTTGCTAAAATCTTTACTGATTTTTATCAGCAATAATTTATATTTATATTCTGTCAATGTTATATTGTACAATGTTATTTAGTAATATTGCAAAACAAACACTATGTTTACCTGATTATTATTTGCTGGACAAAGATTAATTGCGATTAATCACATCCAAAATAAATTGTTTTGACATAGCATATGTATGTATACTAGCATATATATGTATGTATGTATTGATATATATATATATATAGTAAACTTAAACGTTTTCTCAAATATAAGCATGAATGTGTGTATTTATATATACATCATAAATATACACAGTACACTGACATATTTTAAGTCAAAACTAACTGTTATTTTGAATGCGATTAATCAAAATATAATCAGCACTATTATTAATAAATATTTTTGTAGAAAATACTTGAGCATCAAATATGATACATCAGACATTTGAGGAATGATCATTTGTGCATCTCTTGTATTGTATTGCAGAGCTTTAATCATAAATATGATCCTACTAAGTATATTATTAAGATATGAGTAGTTATTTATAAATACATTTCCCCTCAGTCTGAAGAAAAACAATGTGTTATTTCTTTATAAGTTTTACAGTGTTAAACGATCTGATTTATCTGCATCCCTTCCACAGTATACTTCGCCGGGCGCTTGACAAAATTGCTGAAATTAAATCTCTTTTGGAGGAGAGACGGATTGGTGAGTCTGGGATGTTAGTTCATAAACACACATCAGGCAATTGTGGAAAACTATTGACACTTCACTTACATTGTTTGATCTCTGTCTGTTTTATTTTGATCATGTGACTGTATTTATGTTTATGTATTTATATTTTAAATACATATTATTATTATTATTATTATTATTATTATTATTAGGACTTGGCAATTTGACAAAAATCTCATATCATATAAGCCATCTCATATCCTGACAACAATATATGTCACAATATAGTACCATTTCTGTAAATTCAATCAATCAGTAGTGTGTGTGTGTGTGTGTGTGTGTGTGTGTGTGTGTGTGTGTGTGTGTGTGTGTGTGTGTGTGTGTGTGTGTGTGTGTGTGTGTGTGTGTGTGTGTATAAAATGTTTTAAAGAACTCTAAAGAAGCAAATATTTCCATATTATTATTATTATTATTAATGAAATTCCAAACACTTCTTAAAAACCAATGACAGTCTCAGCATAAAATATTTCTATGTAAAATGTAAAAATTGTATTTTCCAGCTTGGAGCTTTCTCACCCCGCTATTATTTTCAGTTCTGCTTTTATCCCCATAGTGCCATGTAAGATTTCACTCAACCAAACGATAAAAAACTATTACCATAAACAATGTATTTTGCCACACCACAAAATAAACAATAAAGCATAATATTAAATGACAGACTTTTTATTTCATCCACGTGATATATAGTCATGTTGCACGGCCCTAATTTTTATTTTTATACAGGAAGTTCGTGGAGTCTTAAAAAGTATTAAAACTTCATAAATCAGAACTTTGCATGGCAGAATTTGCTCAAACATAAATACTTATGAATGTAAATAAGATTGTATCTGATGATCCTGGTACTTCTATGTATGTCCTTTTGTTTTTATGTTGTCATTTGAAAGTGTATTTTCTGATTTGTTTGACAAATGAAAAAAAAAAAAAACATAAAAATGTTGAATAAATCAATTTAAACAAAATTAAGGCCCTTAAAAAGTCTTAAATACTATGTTACAAGGTATTAAACTGTGTGTCATTTTTACTTGTACAATGTATAGATGTATGCTAAAGTTTGCCTAAATTTAATCCTTTCATTTTGGCATGCTGTGTAGTTGATGAAATCGACAAAATCCTGCTAGATAAGACATCATCACGCTGCTTTGTTTATTTCCATAACTATGGCAACACCATTATTTCTGCAGTTCTATAGGTGCCACCTGCTGGATTAGCATTGCTATTCAGTGTATGAATAATGATTTAGTTTAGAATTAGTTTCTTACAATCAGCATTTATTAAGTTAAAATGCTGCCAATGTTACCAGTTGAAACCTAAAGTGGCGATGAGTTCAAGTTCATTTGCTTATAAAGCACACTTAAAAACAGCCACAAGACTGACCAAATTGCTGTACATAAGACAGAGTAAAATATAGAGAAAATTATAAAAACACAGAGGTAAAGCCGAAGGAAACAACAGAACAAATGTAAAAATAAAGCAATCGACAAAACTGGATTAGCTCTGAAAGATAATTTGGGGCTAGATTATGTAGGGATTTATACACCAGTAAAAGCACATTAAATTTTATTCTAAATCAGATGGGCAGCCAATGGAGGCCCCTCAGAATGGGGGTAATGTGGTCATGTTCCTGCTATTTCGAATAAATCAAGCATTTTGGACCAATTGTAGATGAGAGATTTGCGATTTAGAGATGCCACAGTACAGTGCATTGCAGTAGTCTAACCGTGAAGTGATAAAAGCGTGGACAGCCATCTCTAGTGTAGTGGGACTTAAAAAGTGTTTGACTTTAGACAGCAAGCGGAGTTAATAAAAGCTGGAACCAATAACAACTGATATGTTTGTCCAGTTTCAATGATTCATCAAAAATTACACCGCGATGAGGTCTTAAAATGTATGGAAAGAGTTTGGTTATTGAATTTCACTCTCTGATTCCTGGATTATATTTTCCCTTTCTGCAGCTGCGAGGATGGCAGGAGTGTACAGCGACAATGACCCACCCAGAAAGACCATGCGCAGAGGAGTCCTAATGACCCTTTTACAACAGTCGGCCATGACACTTCCACTATGGATCGGCAAACCTGGCGAGAGGTACCATCCTGTCTCTTCTGTTCAGTTTATAAATGTTGGCGCCAACAGCCTAGTGGTTAGTGTGTTGACACATAACACTGTGGTGCTTACAGTGACCCATGTTCGAGACCCGGCTCGAGGCCCTTTGCTGATCCTTTCCCTCTCTCTGCTCGCCATGCTTTCCTGTTTCTACTCTACTGTCCTATAAAAATAAATGTTAAAAAACCCTAAAAATAATTAGAATTAATAAAGAAATGTTTATTTTGTGGATGAATTATTGTTATGTGACACTAAATATTTCTTACTCTTTCAGTCCTCCACCACTGTGCGGCGCTATACCAGCAAGCAGCGACTATGTGGCTAAGCAAGGGGACAAGGTGGCAGCTCGGGTGAAGGCTGTGGATGGTGATGAACAGTGGATTCTTGCGGAAGTCGTCAGCTACAATCACTCAACCAACAAGTATTTATTTAGTAGTTGATTTGAGTGATTGACTTATTTAATTTTATTTGTGTGAAATGACAGCTTGGCATCATGATGACCTTTTTTTTTTTCCAGGTATGAGGTTGATGATATTGATGAAGAGGGTAAAGAGTACGTACAGTTCCATTTTTCTGTGTTGTATTGTATATTTAAGTAAAAAGTATTATATTTTGTTTTCAAAAAAACATTTCCTAGCATATCGGTTTTCAAAATTGATAATAATAATATATAAGGGAAATTTGCATAATGATTTCTAAAGGATTGTGTGACACTGAGGTAAACTGGTGGAAAATTGTTAGAGAAGTCAATTCAGAATTTTTTTTAATGCATCGATGCATTTAAAATTAAAATTTAAACTCGTTAATGCTGTTTTGTGAATTGATTCGGAGTAGGGCTGCACAATATATCAATATCGCATCCGTA
>CAIGQW010055694.1:3394106-3404534 GCA_903798125.1 Danio choprae | reverse complement strand
TATATTATAACATAATTATATATGACCAGGAGCCACAGAACATGTGATTTACAGAGTCACTGCTATGTTTTATCATAATAGAGTAGAGGTTTATCATTTGCATGTGTTTAAGGCCTGCATATGAGACTGAGCATTTTAAGAGAGTTTAAAACATTTGTGCACAAAAATGTATGATGTTTGGAGGTGTAACAAAGATTCCTTGTATTTAACTATTTATACAGAATTTATGCAAAAAATATATATTTTTCCTACTTTCATTTTTGTCTCGTTTCTAGTTTAAATATCCATAATTTAAAAAGAAAACAAGATTATTTTACTCACCCTATTGGCAGAAAATTTAGCTTGTTTTAAAGGAAAAACTCTTAATTTGACTTATTTCTTCTGAAGGTGAAAACAAAACAATATTTTTACTTGATCTAAGTTTTTTCTTTTGCTATCTGGATTAGAAATGAGACAGAGCAAAGTAAGAAACACATATTTTGCATTGTTTCTGTTAGACTCCCAAGAAAACCGTAAAATAGAGCACTTCAAACCATCTTGTATTCTTATCGTAATATTTATCGCAGAAAAAAAAATAATTGCAACATCAGATTTTTCCAATATCGTCCAGCCTTATTTCTGAGCGTAGTTTTTAACAGCGGATGGTGCTGAAGGCTAGTTTTTTAACAGCAGATGGCGCTCTAGTCTAATTTATTGTACATTTGGCTGTATCATGTAAGTTGTGAGCAAGATTTATGTAAACACACCTCACTATGAACACGTTTGTAATTTGCTTACTTCTTTCTTAACTTAATTAATGATTATTTTATGTTCAGGTGATATTTGTAAATAATTGGATGTAAGCAGAGTACACCTGTTTGTAAAGCATACAGCGCTATCTACTGTTAAAAACTAACCTCAGAATCGATTCAAGGGAGAATCAGCGATGCATTTTTAAAATCTCATAAGCGGTGTGTAATTGATTTCTCAAATGATTTTTTTTGCCACCGCTCTATGATAAAGGCTAGAGTAATGGCTGCTAAAAATGTATTCTAATGTATTTGCAAAATTATGTTTTAATGTGTTTCTGATCAAATACATCCAGCTGTGGATGGCATAAGCTAATACTTTAGAAAAACATTTAAAAGCTATATTGACCCTAAATTTTAAATAGCAGGCTTGCATATTGTTCCTTATTTACTCATCTGCTGTTGTATTCAGGAGACACACATTGAGTCGCAGAAGAATAATTCCTCTCCCACAATGGAAAGCAAACCCTGAGACAGACCCAGAGGCCCTGTTCAGTAAAGATCAGCTGGTTCTGGCTCTCTATCCACAGACCACCTGCTTTTACAGAGCTTTAATCCACACACCACCACATCGGGTGAGCAAAACAGGACTCAAACAAGAATAAAGGTTCCTATTTCACATACAGACTTTAATGGTAAATTATTGTGAAAAGATCATGTGTGAACAAGCCCTTTCTACAAAAAGCGGATCATTTGTTCTGGTAATTTTCCAGAATGAGAAAATTGTAGCATCACCAGTAAATTAAGCACATGTTTGTTTGTTTTTTCAATTTACTGGTAAAGTTGTTCTGATAATTTTACAGCAATTTACTGGTATTGCTGTGTGAAACAGGTTAAAGACTCATTGAAGTGTAGGGAAAGACTTTATGTTTGTTATCAGTCTAAACGGTGAATCATTACTGTCATTACTGAGGTTTGTAACAGTGCTGCGTTGAATATTTTAGCTCATCTATCATGATTTTTAGTCTTATAAGATGTAATGAAGACCACAACTCCCATAATTCTATAGCAAACTATGCATTTGTTTGTTGCGAATATGCGCCTTCTAGTGGCGAAAATTGCATAATGTAACTTTAATGTGTCAAAATTTCCTTATAATGGTTTTATGGTATCGCTAGATCATTTGCGTATGAGATGAAGAATAATTATTTTATTATTTGACACATCTGACCTCTTTTCCAGCCTCAAGATGACTACTCGGTTCTGTTCGAGGACACATCTTATGCTGATGGCTATTCTCCACCTCTCAACGTCGCCCAGAGATATGTAGTGGCCTGCAAGGAGAACAAGAAGAAGTGACTGAAATGTACAAAAGCAGGACGTTGTGTTCAGAATGAGCCTGCATGACTGGTGTGATTGAAAACAGAACTTTGAGAGTTTGTTCTGTTTTAATGTGCAGTTGTCTTCTTTTTTTTGTTAACATGTACATAGTGCTGGGCGTATATTTTGTACTGCATCTTTTTTATGCTGTTTTTGTGGATCTGAATGCAAATGAATTGTGCTAAAGTAAATAAATCCTGTTCGTTTGAATGAAAGGCACACAAATATTTTGTCTGGACTTTATACAAGTCAAATAATACATGCTTTTAATTAAAAAATTTAAGTCTATTCGGGATACATAATTCAAGTAATGTCAATGAGTATAATTTTTCAATGGCAGATGTTTTTAAAATCATTTTGTATAATACCTTTAAATATTTAATTACATCATTGATCTTGAATTGCATTATTATTATTATTATTATTATTATTATTATTATTATTTTGAAAATAAACTACACTTTTAAAGCAAAAAAAGCTATTATAGTAATTTGAGTTCGTTTATTTCTTCTACAAAATAGTTATATAACTCATTGTGCCCTGCTACATATTTACATGTTCCCCTCATCAACAAAATACGCAGCTTTTAAATGGTTGAGAGAATCGGAAGACTTTTAAGTCCAAAATTTGTTGTGTGACGTCACGTCGAGAGCGCGCACGGGAATGAGCGCGCACAAAAGGACTATGGCTGAAGCGGTGAGTTCTCGTTTAAAAGTTATTCGGTTTCGAGTTTGATTTATTGCTGCTCGTACACTGTGTATTAATCTGAAATGTTGTTTAAATAGTTAATGTCAGAAAACAACGCTAAATGTTTAGTCTGTATTATCTGTTTCGCGATAGCACGCTAGCTAACGTAACGTTAATCAGTTGATTAAATGAAGAGTAATACAGAAAATGTGAAATATTACTGAATTTGGTCAAATTAAAGTTTTACCTGCTGCTTTATTTAAGTCATAATCAACGTCATTAGCTTATTGTAAGGTCAGTTTTAGATACGGATGTTCAGGTGTAACTTAACGTTATATTCAGAACCTATTTTCAGAAATATTATTTAACGTTATGTTATTAAATTTAAGTTAGGTTATTAAACGTAGTTATTCCTAATGTCATTATCAAAGAAAAACTATTGTTTAATGCTGTTTACCTAACAATCTAACGGTAACACAGGTTGGTGCAGAAACAACAATTTTGTTATTCTGCTAACGTTACGGATGTACAGCTAGCGTAAACTGTTAGCATGACTTGTTTTGCTGTTAAAACATCTATTTACACCAAGAATGAGACCATGAGAATACATATTTGTGCTTATTTCAGGTATCAGACAGTGATGTCCCAGTGTCAGACCCTCCGAAACAACCTCCCAAACGCCGCCGTATCATCGACCCCTCATCCATCCAAACAGTACCTGTTTACTCCAACAAGGTGGGAATTTCTTGGCTGTTTAAAGTAAAGTCTCTGAGAGCTAAACACATTATTCAAATTTCATCTTATTTATTGTGTTTTAGGTTAACAGATCCTTGAATCTGAAGCCAGAAATCTTTAAACACACCAATTTTACAGGTATCAAAACTTTAAAGACCACTATTAATGGTGCCATTGCATGTCTATCATTTTATACAGTAATGTTTAAAAAAATTGGGGTCAGTTAGTATTAATCTTGTCAATTAATAGCATTTATAATCTTAAAGTTGTTAATCTTTTTTAAATGAATTGCGTTCATCAAAACATCCAGAAAAAAGTATAATGTTAAATATATATTAATATATATGGCAACTGCTATTTCTTGAACAGCAAATCAATGCTTACAGTGTTTTCTGTGTGACACTGGAGAAGACTGGATTAATGGCTGCTGACAATTAAGCTTTGTACTCATAATAATTAAATGCCAAAATATATTAAAAGACAAAATTGTAATTTTAAAAGTAGTAATATTTCACAATGTTACAATTTTCCTGTTTTTTTTTTAAATAGTGTGTTGTTTGAGTGACCATAAAGCATTATTTAAAAAAAACAAAAAAAAAAACATTAATCCTTTATTGGGCAAAGTTACCTATAGTAACATCATTGACATTCGTTACAGTATAATTCAAGAGATCACACTTAGCTGATGATTGATTATAAAGCATGTTTGGCATTCTGTCCCGGGGCTCCCTCCCGTTTGCAGGGCGAGAGGGGAGTTTGAGCTCAGGTAGGTCTCGAGAACTCCCCTGCTGTTTGGAGCTAGTGTGCAATTAGGGATTGCTATGGAGATATAACTACTTACTAGGAGCACGTCTATAGTGCCGATTTGGATTAGTCAATTAATTTAAGTTGTATGTTTTTGGATGGTGGGAGGAAACCGGGGGACCCGGGGGAAACCCACGCAAGCACAGGGAGAACATGTGAACTCCGCACAGAAACATCGATTGGCCTGGTAAGGACTAGAACCAATGATGTTCTTGCTGTGGGGCAACAGTGCTAACCATTGGGCCACCGTGCCGCCCATCTAGGAAAGGAGGAGGTGTAGGGGAGGAAAGGGGGATTCTTCAAAACGAAAATGACTATGCTATGGAACTTAGGTTATTTATGGAGACTTAGGAATCGTCTGATTGGTGAATCATAAATTTAATAATGCGGGACCAACCATAAGCACATGATCCTCTCGAAATTAGTTTATAAATAAACTTCACTTAAAAACTCATAAGTTCAAAACTCTTGTACTAACCCTAGTAACACTCCATTGTTATTCCAATGAGGTTTTGAGTGTCCTATAAAGAGTTAAACAATCTTTTGACCCCAAACTTTTGAACAGTATTGTGCCTTTTAGCCTATATGTAACACCTGCTTTCTGTGCATGAAGATTTCTCTTCATTCATTCTTTATTCATTGCAGAAGAGGAAAAGGGTGGTCCTCTGTGGTCTCCTTCCCCACCCCGTAAAGAGAAACCACCAATCAGTATTGATCTGAGTAGCTCAGAGGAGGAGGCAGAACAGACTGAACCTCAGTAAGCACATAAACTTATTTTAGTTCACCTTTGCTTATAAAAGCATTAAAGGGTCATTATGCAAAATTCATCATTAAACAAATTGGACTTTTGTTGGGTCATCATCATTCTATAGTTCTTTTTTAACCCCAGGTAATGGAAGCAGGGTTAGCGCTATTTATTTATTTATTTGACCCCCAGGGTTATGGAATCTTGCTCTGGGTAGAGTGTAAAAGAAGACAATGTCCTCCCTCCGTTAGAGTCCATGAAGTTAATTCAGTAAAAACTTGCTAGTACAGTCTGCACTATATAATATGAGCATGCGAAAATCTAAAGCTATTTTGTAGCAACCTGTGTTTGTCCAAGCAACAAATCTGCAATGCTGGGTTTACACTACAGTGGGTAGTGTCAGCTAATGAATAGCCAGGAATAATTGTGCGTAATAAGATAACCCTACATAACACAGTTTAACCAGGGTTTAGAATGGCCATAGGTTAACAATTTTAATGCCGTAATTTACCCAAAAATGAAAATTCCTCACCATTTACAGGATGTCTGCAGATCCTTAAAAAGTCTTAAATTCCATAGTCTAAAAAAGGCTTTAATTAATTTAAAAATGTCTTAAATCCACATTCCAGAGGTCTTAAAAATGCAAGTGAACCAACCCTCTAAAGAATATTTAGTTTGCGTTTTGATTCTACTTAAAATCTCTGTTTATTAGTCACCCAGAACAAAATGGGTGGAACCCAATTAAAATATATGCTCATGGGGATTTTGCTCTTTAATAGCTTATGACAGCTGCGTCAAGCTGTACATAAGAAAATGAAGAAAGTGCAAAAAAATATTTTTTTAGAATTATTTTTCAGGGTTTTCACCTTTAATTTATAGGACAGTAGAGAGTATAGACAGGAAAGTGTGGGGAGCAGAGAGAAGGGAAGGATCGGCATAGGAGCACAAGGCGGGAATCGAACTTGGGTTGCCGTGAGCACCGGAGTGCCATGTGTCGACGCACTAACCACTACACCATAGGCACCGACGGAAGTGCAAATTTTAATGAAATCTGGTTACACAACTCTAATTTTGCACCATGGTTAAGACCTGTTAGCTTCAAATGTAGAAAAAAAAATCACAGTGGCTGAGGAAACCTGTCGGAAAACACCCAATATTTCTCGCCCACAACAGTAACATTCAGCCTACCACAGAGTGCTGCTGCATCAAAGTTATTATTATTAGTCAGTTCAAAGACTGGTTTGAGGTTTTTCACTCACTCACTGTGTATACATAGTGTTAAGTATGGTAAATAGTTGTTGCATGCTTTTTTTGTAAATAAGTACTATAAAATTAGTCTTAAATTTCATTCTGTGTGGTATTAAAAAGTTATTAGTTAAAAAGTCTTAAATACAACTCTTAGAAACCTACAAATATACCCTCATTTATGCACATTCACGTGGTTCTAAACTTTTATGATCTTCTTTTTTCTGTTGAACACTAAAGAAGATATTCTGAAGAATGTTGGCCGTTGACATCCATAGTTGAAACAAGAAAATACTATGGAAGTCAATGGCTATTTTTTCCCTACATTCTTCTGTACATCTTCCTTTGTGTTCAACAAGAAAGAAACTCAAACCGGTCTGGAACAAGTGGAGGATGAATAAATGATGACAGAACTTGCATTTTTGGGTGAACTATCCCTTTAAGTGTGAAAAGCCCTAATATTATGACAGCTGCTTCGAAATGTGAAATATCCAACTGATGATTAGTAAGCTAAATCTTAATCATTGTCTACTTTAACTTTAGGGAAATCCTTCGTTCCCCCTCTCCACCTCCTCCACCATGTAGTCCACCAGTGAAACGGAGCAGGCGGGCAAACCAAAAAATACAGTGAGTAATAAATACGTTTTTAAACATGTCCTTCTTTTCTCATGCAGTCTTTAATCTTCTTTTGCTTTCACGAAGACTAATATTAGCATGCAGTGAAAAGGTAGTTAGGCCAGAGATGAGCAATCTGATTTGACATGGGTATTTTCTCCCATTTCTGTTTTAGAGAAATCAACCGGAAACTGGATGCGATCGGCTCTCTTGTGTGTATGTCCCCTGAGCCTCAAGACCCTGTCATCGAATACAGAAGCTCTCCTTCACCTGTCAATGACTATGATGACGATGATGACATCATCATAGTTTCATCGAACAGCAAACGGAAACGACGTCCCTGTAATACTGAGAGCAGAGACTCTGCACGAGAGATTTCGCTAAAGTTTCGCTGCCGAACAGAGTTGTACAAAATCCCAATACTGTCTGTAAGCGGAATGTTTATAACTTTTACATTATATTCCTAAATTTTAAAAGACATTTTTAACTAATAGCCCATTTCCACTGAGTAGTACGGTACAGTTTGGTATGCTCTTATGGCCATTTCCACTGTCAAAGGGTACCAAAAAGCAAACCGTATCGTGCCACTTTTTGGGGACCCTTTCGAAAGGGTACCTAGCACAACAAAAGGGTACCAAAAGGTGGATCAACTTTTACTGACACTTGCACCAGTTTGGCACATTTGCACCAGACACTTCAGGAATCTTTCAGGATTTCCCAAATTTGTCTCCGATGACAAAATCGTGGCTGAAATTTTACAGTGTAAGCAGGGCTTTACTCCAGCACATAATTTTCTGAGCTTGTATAATTTTCTTCTGTTTACTGCCTCTTCTTGTTGAATGGCGAATTGCAAGTCGCTTTTTATTAAATAACTAAGTTTATAACTAATCAAATTTGGTTCTATTTTTATAGTAACTGTAATTAAATCTTGCACAATTTTTCACGGTTAATTTTACCTTGTTCACTAACGTTTACTAAAGCGACTTTTACTGTAAAGTGTTACATATTGTACTTTATAATTAAATTTAGTTTGCTTGAAACTTTAGTTTACCCTGAACATGTATAAACAATAAAGCAATACACAGTATTTTTTTGTAATTATACTTGTTAAAGTAATATTTTTCGTAGCTTAGGTCAATAATACTGTGAATAAAAGCTTCAGCAATTAATCACAACAAGAAAATGTTATGCCGTCGTAAGCCTAATCTGGATCTGATTGCCCTAATTAGCTGCCGTTTCTCATCTGGTTGCCCGTTGATGGCATCATTGCACAAAACCGGCCAGCAACAATACTCAAAAAGGCACCCAGTAGTCGTGTATCGTGACCTTCAGAACAGAACCGGAAGTGCTAATGTTTGTGGATCAAATGTTGAAGAAACAGTGTCTTATCTGGGACATATTCTCTTATGTGAAATTAATTATCAATCAAAAACATTTTAGAGCGGGCCTTCATTTTGTTGATCAGGAATTAATTTGATTGTTCTGGTTTTGCTATTAGTTTGATCTCATGCGAGTTGCAGGTTGCCCGATCCATGAGCCAATAAACACTTCATCAGAGAAGAGATCACAAAAGGGAAGGATTTGAAGGCATGGTTCGATCACAAAAGATTTGAAGGCATGGTTCGCTCAGAAATGAAAATTTATCCACCCACTCCTTTGAGTTTCCTACTTTTGAACAGAAAAGAAGATATTTTGAAGAATGTTGGAATCAGTAGCTGCTCATATTTTCACTAGGAATTCATACAGGTTTCAAACATTCTTCAGTATATTATCTTTTGTGTTCAACCGAAGAAAGAAAATCCATATCCATGTTTGGATCCAAAAATGAAATCGATACTTAAAAATGATTAAATTCATGATTAAATCTAATGCAGTGTATAACTTTGACTTTTGGTTGCAGACGTCTCCTTTGAGTAAAGCTGTGGAACAACTGGCCATCAAACTCAATGTCCCTTCCAGCCAAATTCTGTTATTAAAGAAAGATATCGATCTTCCCATTCAGTTGTCTGTAAGTGAGCTTGGCCTCGGCATAGCTGACATTATAGGTAGGTAATAGAAATCAGTGGCCATTTTTGAGCATTGATCAGAGTGCATTTGCTCCATTGTAATTGTAATGGAAACATTTACCAAATCATGCAATTCCTTTTGTCTCTGCTGTGGTCAGATTGTGTTGTAACTGAAGATAAACAACAAGAAGAGAGTGACAAAGGTGATGTCATTACTGTACGACTGCAAGGCAAAGAGAAATCATCTGCGCAGGAGTATTCACTAAAGAAGGTGTGTACTGGATGCCTTTTTACATGTTCTTTTCACGCTTGTGTTTTCTTGAAAGAAATGTAATATTAAGCTTAAAGTGTTGAAAATGAAAACTGTTATTTATTACTCACCCTCATGTCATGTCAAAACTGAGACCTTAGTTTATTTTTGTAGCACAAATTAAGATATTTTGGATGAAATCTGAGAGCTTTGTCATCCTACATTGACTGCAATGTTCAGAGAAGGAAGGTTTTGTGTGCACATGAAACAAAAATAATGACATTATTCAACAGTTTTTTTCTCCTCCAGTGTCAGTATAGGGTGCTCATTCATGAACGCTTTGCATAGATGTATACTACGGATGGCCATGCATGACTTTATCTTTTTGAAACAAGTACAGACACATTCAAGTTAATACGGCCTAAGTGTGAAACATGAATGTGCGCCTTATACTGACACTGAGAAAGTATTCTTGTAGCTTAATAATATTGCGATTTGTACTACTGAATCCATATGATCTGTTTTGAGGATGTATTTTTCTGGACGTCGAATGAGTCTGAAACCTTCCTGTCTATGGAGGATGAGGGAGCTCTCAGATTTCACCTAAAATATCTTAATTTGTGCTCCGAAGACAAATAATGATCTTTGGTTTGAAACTACATGAGGGGGTAGTTAATAATCTAATCTTCATTTTTGGGTGAACTAACCCTTTAAATGTGTTCATTTGTTTTAAAAGACTGCTCCTATCGGGTCCATTCTGTCTCAGTATGTCTCTGGCTTGGATGCGAGTGCAAGACGGAGGGCTAAATTCCTCTTTGACGGGTCAAGGGTCTCCTATAATCAGACTCCGGCTGAGCTGGACATGGAGGACGGTGACGTCATTGAAGTCTGGGCCTAAACGCATGCAACTATTGATGTTTTGTCATTTTTGTACTTGCGCTGTGTTCTGTATGCAATGTAACGTGTAAATGTTTGCAAAAAGAAAGAAAAAGATTTGTTTGGAGGTTAGACATTTTTACTTGTGATGAGTAGACCATTTTATGGTGGGTAGGGGTTTCATAAATGATACACATTTGACTTATGTTTGCGGCCTTTTACAATTTTAGATTGTGTATATACTATTTAAGATTTGATTTATTTTAATGTAAAGAATTAACTTCGATTAAAATAATTTGATAAAATAACAAATCTGTGCAATATTTTTGTTGCATACCTCTGTCAAAGTGGCTCTTA
>CAIGQW010055694.1:3366641-3389106 GCA_903798125.1 Danio choprae | reverse complement strand
AGTGGGTTTTTGTTTGTCCACCCGCCTCTTGAGGATTGACCACAAGTTCTCAATGGGATTACGATCTGGGGAGTTTCCAGGCCATGGACCCAAAATTTCAACATTTTGGTCCCTGAGCCACTTAGATATCACTTTTGCCTTATGGCACGGTGCTCCATCGTGCTGGAAAATGCATTGTTCTTCACTAAACTGTTGTTGGAAGAAGTTGCTGTTGGACGGTGTTTTGGTACCATTCTTTATTCATGGCTGGGTTTTTGGGCAAAATTGTGAGTGAGCCCACTCCCTTGGATGAGAAGTAACCCCACACATGAATGGTCTCAGCTGAATCCTCTTTAGGAGACGATCCTGGCGCTTGCTGGACTTTCTTGGATGCCCTGAAGCCTTCTTAAGAAGAATTAAACCTCTTTCCTTCTTTTCTCTTCTTTTCTTCCTTCTTTTCTCTTTCCTTGAAGTTCTTGATGATCCTATAAATTGTTGATTTAGGTGCAATCTTGGTAGCCACAATATCCTTGCCTGTGAAGCCATTTTTATGCAACGCAATGATGGCTGCACGCGTTTCTTTGCAGGTCACCATGGTTAACTATGGAAGAACAATGATTTCAAGCATCACCCTCCTTTTAACATGTCAAGTCTGCCATTCTAACCCAATCAGCCTGACATAATGATCTCCAGCCTTGTGCTCGTCAACAATCTCATCTGAGTTAACAAGACGATTACTGAAATGATCTCAGCAGCTCCTTTAATGACAGCAATGAAAGTTTTTTTTTTTCAGGATTAAGTAAATTTTCATGGCAAAGAAGGACTATGCAATACATCTGATCACTTTTCATAACATTCTGGAGTATATGCTAATTGCTATTATAAAAACTTAAGCAGCAACTTTTCCAATATTTGTTATTCTCAACTTTTGGCCACGACTGCATATGGTAAACAATAACAGCCCTGATCTTAAACGAGTAATGAACATACTTTTGTTATTAATAGTTAAGATCTTTCTTTTTTTTTTAATTGAAAATGTATTTTTGCGTTATTAATACATTAGAAAATTTTGATTGTAAAGAATTTTGAATTTTTAACTATTAAAATTGTGTAAAAATAAAAGAAATCCCAGAAGAGTTAGAAAGCAAAAAAAAAAAAGATTAAATGGAGTTTATAGAGCCTTATTGCTAATATTAATCTAATAATTATGATATATTTGCTCTCTTACAGGTGTACTTCCAGACATTGAGCATTTCTTCGGCATTAATGATGGAACGTCAGGGCTGCTTCAAACAGGTGAGTGTTTTCATGTCAACTGAAAATGTGATTGCTATTATTACCAATCATTAGTTGTAATTTCTTTCACTTTATTTCGTGTCAGTCTTCATCTGCAGCTACATGTTCTTGGCTCCTCTGTTTGGATACCTGGGTGACCGGTATAACAGGAAGCTGATAATGTGTGTGGGGATTTTCTTCTGGTCTGTGGTAACACTTGCCAGCTCATTTATTGGGAAAGATGTAAGTCCCACACAAAAACCCATGCTTTTGAATACACAAAGGCTTGAATTATATTTCAGGTTGTGAAGTGTGTATTTTAAGAGTGCTAAATATTCTCTCAGCACTTCTGGGCACTGCTGTTGACACGAGGGCTAGTGGGTGTTGGAGAGGCCAGTTATTCTACCATTGCTCCCACCATCATTGCTGACCTCTTTGTCAAGGAAAAGAGGACTAACATGCTGTCTATCTTTTACTTTGCCATCCCAGTGGGCAGGTAGGACCACACACACACACACACACACACACACAGACAGACAGATGTGTTCCTATATCACATTGGGGACGCTCATAGTCGTAATTATTTTTCTACTACGCAAACTGTATATTATATCTCCCAAAACCCAACCCTCACAGGGAAACAATCTGCATTTTTACAATTTCAAAATACATAATTCAGTCTGACTTATAAGCATGTTCACTCGATTTTTGTCCCATGGGAACACAGGGCCCCAATAGTCTGTGTGTATTCAGTTTTAAGTCCCCAGTGGGATATAAAAACAAGTACACACACAGACAGCCAGCACTCGAATCACCGGTGTTTAAGTTTTAACACTTCAGCTCTTTGCACATTCACACAATGGTTACGTTCTCACACTCTGTCACAGTTACACTATCAAGATTTTTCACATCAGGAAATGTTGTTTTTGTAGGTTTCCTGTCTGCTTCCAATGAGCACTTCTGAGCAATAATTAGTTACTGATTTAAAGTCTTGAGGGGAATTGAAGTCACCCTCTCAAAACTATAAAGGCATGTTATTGACCCTATTATAAAAACATGTTTATTTAGTTTATCTTCATATCTGGTAAAATGACAGCCCTCTTTCTTTTCTACTTGAATAAATGTTACAACACAGCAGAAATTATCAGCTTTTTCCATTAAAAAAAACAACACTTTTGATAAATGTAATGATGGATCACTAAAACATTTCTCTGCTGACATTTGAAACATTTCATATCTGCTGACAGCCATGGCAATGTATTGTGGATATGCCGGTTCAAATATTTATAATATTTACAATCATAAATCCAAATAAATATTTATTCAGCTTTTATTTTCATTATTTAGAAGTCGTCATGTTTTGAAATATTAAAATTTAAAGTTTTGAGGGTTTTTTTTGTTGTTTTTTGTGTGGAAATAAAAAAGGCTGACATTTCAGTATCATTACTCCAGTCATCAGTGTCACAACCCTTCAGAAAATTAGATTTAAATTTATTTAAAATGAGACTTTTTACTTTGAATCAATTTAATGTGCTCTTTGTGAATGAAATTATTTTCTTAAAACAAACCTTACAGACCACAAACTGAATGTTAGTGCATGTCCAACTGCACATTAATGGGAGATTTTACTCTTAAATTACGATTTACTCACTTTTTAGAAGTTTCTTTCATCTGTTGGACACATTTATCACAATTTGTCACAGGTTTATCACAAGATTTGTCATTTTTATTTATTTATATTTGTTTATTTATTCTGTATCATTGAGATTTGAAGTTATTATGTAATGTGTTTTTCAGTAATATTGATTTTGCCAAGAAATAGCCAGGAGTTGCTGATATGGCAATAAATAAACTAACTCAAACTCTTTTGAACACAAAACAAGATATTTTGAAGAATGTTTGACATCCATAGTAGGAAAAAAAAATACTGTGGAATATAAAAATACAGGTTACCAATATTTTTCTTATTTTGTGTTCAATAGAACTAAAAAAAATAACCAAAGTAGGTTTGGAACAAGTGGTGAATTTTTTTTTTTTTTTGGGGTGAACTATCCCCTTTAAAGGAGTCTCGTTAGATTCCTTTAGATGTCCATCATACATGTATTTCCTGTCTAAAGACCCGTTCTCATCAAACATGTCTCTTTAAAGGGGATAGTTCACCCAAAAATGAAAATTCATTTTGAATTTATTGAATTCATTCACTAATTTATTTAGAAAGATAAGAGTGCTAATAATAATTCTGAATGTGAAACAATAGAGTTCAGTCCACAAATATAACACTAAAGATATATTAAAACAATCTCATTTGAACAATCACTTTCTGAATATTTTTTTCCCCCAGCTAATAAACGATGAAACACTGACAGCCATTCACAATACATTGAAATACAAATCGCTCACAAATTTTAAAGCTACAGATGGCATTGTGGAGAAGTTCACTGCTGAAGTTAATATTATTATTATTATTATTTTCCCAAAATTATTTAAAGGTTATAACTATCTAGAAAATATTGTTAAATCATGGGAAATGATGATAAAAATACATGAAAGTTAAGCTCTGCAAGCCAGGCTAGCAATTTTAAATAAAAAATAAAAGTTCCTCAGGTATCGAGGGCTAGTTTTAGCATTTTTGTGTTCCGTTCTTTGGAAATGCTTGGGAAAATAGTGTGTTGTTTTTATTGCAAAGCACCGACTATGACCACTAAATTGGGTTTGAGTAGATCAATACTTTTTTAAAATAAAGATTCACCGGTGAATTGCGATAGTAGCACACAAAGAACATCTGCTGGTTAAAAGGGGTTTGTACCAAATAAAAAAAGCATAAACTAAAAATAAACAGATTCATATCCTACATCAGTGTTGACGCAAATATAAAGTCATCGTTGCTTAAAATGTTTTATGCCAGAATAAGCTGCAATATGGACCACAATTCCTCCTAATTCTCTCTATATTCTTTTTTTTTAAAGTGGTATGGGTTATATCGTGGGCTCAAAGGTGGATACTGTGACTGGAGATTGGCACTGGGCTCTTCGGGTACGTACTGTATGGGTACCAAATTTCTCACTGTTTGTTTGTTTGTTTGTCACTGGTTCAGTCACATAATTCACCCCACAAAATGACACTTGGAGATTTAAATATGATGATAACATTTCTCTGTAATTTTCTCCCACTATTTTCACTTCCTTTCTCTATCTAACAACTATCCCCCCCCTTTCTGTTTGTTTGTTTCTCTTCCTCAGGTGACTCCTGGGCTGGGACTGCTGGCCGTGTTCCTCTTAATGCTTGTGGTTCAAGAACCGAATCGCGGTGCTATTGAAGCTCACCCCGAGCACACGCTGCACAGAACCAGCTGGCTGGCGGACATGAAAGCACTTTGCAGGAAGTGAGTGACTCAGAGCTCACATCACCCTTAAAGAATCATTTAGAAATCCTAGCTATTGCTTTAGATTTCATGCAGGGACTTTTTCAATATCTAGATCATTCTGCTTGATAGGCTGGGGCTTTTTACTCAGTTATTAAGTATTATCAGTGTTATTACCATAGCTTGTGAAATGATCAAGAGAATTATGCAGGGTGTCCGCTGCTTTCAAAAACTAAATTTTAGCCCTAAATTGTATGTCTTAAATTCACTAAAATATTGTGTTGTAGGTCTTAAATCATTTTAAACGGGTCTTATTTTTGCTTTGCCAAGTAAAGCTACTCAATTGGGCCGACATCCATCGAATCACCAACGATACGTTCTTTTTATTGCAAAGAGATGCAATTCACAACAGCTGTTAGACATTTTTACAGCAAATTCCCCATTAAATTCCCTAATCGGTGAAAGAAAACAAAAACTTTGATTCCTCATGATGATACCGGGCCATTAAAAAAAAAATCCTTAAGTCTAAAGCACATGGTGCAAAAGCATTAAGAACGTGTCTGAATCCACTTTTGCTATTTTAAGGATGAAAATTTATAATGAATGCCACTATAAATTCTGTTTGTTTAATTCCTTTTTAAATTCGTTTTTGTTGTGGAGGAAGGGAAAGTCTAATTAATGTTTATAATTTTTGTAAAAGTCTTGTTTTATTTAGAGCTACCAGTAAATGATTTAATTTTCTTCACATTTATTTCTGAATGGAATTTAAGAGTTGTTGATTTAAACACCCGTGTGATCTCTTTTCATCTCCTTCTATGTCTTGTTTTAGTCCAAGTTTTGTTCTATCGACGTTCGGCTTCACGGCAGTGGCCTTTGTGACAGGATCGTTGGCCCTGTGGGCTCCTGCCTTTTTATTCAGAGCGGGCGTCTTCACTGGGATCAAGCAGCCATGTTTTAAAGCCCCCTGTGATGACTCTGACAGGTAACACTCCTCATATCTAAAGATTCACAGCATGGCATTTACACACACTGTTCGTTTGATGTCTTTGAAGTGTATTAATACTATAGTACTGTAACCATTTAAAGGAAATGCAATGGATACACTGGAGAAATATCAAACTATTTGAAAGAAATTATTTTTAAAATCAAAACACGAACAAGTTCTATATACAAAAATTAGGATATATATTTTGACTGCTCAATTAAAAAATATATATTAGGACAAATTTTCAACTATGTATTTATAAACAGAAAAAAGTTCTACATTTTTTTATTTAAAATCATTTGAATTAATCTTGTATTTATTTTGTTCTTAATCGTTGAGTCTTTGCTTGAATTGCTAATTTACTCACTACGTTGTTAACCAAGTTATAATTTTCTTTTCTGAAACTTTGGTTAAAATAACTTATTTTGAGGGAAATGTGCCGGTTTTTATCTATATAATGGAGAGTTTTGGAAGTTCAGTGCAGATTCAAAGGGATTTAAATGATCCCAAGTGAGGAATAAGGGTAGTGGAAAGGGTCTATCGCTTTCTTAAAACATGCATGTATATATTTTCATTGATCTATTGATTAATCTATCGATCCATCTATTTATTAATTTAAGAAAATGACAGGACCTTTCACTACTATTTCAGAAATAAAGGTCACTTTTACTTTTAACGCTTTTATTCTTTTTAGGTATTGATTCTTACTTTTAAGATTTAGGTTACTAATGTGACTTTCTTTTAAATTGCTTTTAAGGTACCAGTGTTTTTCCATGGATTAAGAAATGGTAAAACTCAACTTTTTACCTCTTAGGGGAAATGTAAAATCAGCCTAATTCCAAAAAAAGTGGACAGATTGTTTTTAAAATCCTTTGTCTGAGATCATTTACAGGCCTTTGAAATTGTATTGAAACTACAATTTGAAAGTTAAAACCACTGAGCAAATAAATGTCCACTTTATGTAGAAAAAGGTTTTTCCTCAAAACCCCTTTTTTTTTGGCAGACAAAACAAAAAATGAACATCTTGGGTGACAATGTGATGAGTAAATGATCCGAAATGTACATTTTTAAAGTGAGTTATAAATCGTGCACTAATAATGATTTTTTTACTATCTTCTTGTCCGCAGTCTGATTTTTGGCGGCATTACGGTAGTAACAGGCATCTTGGGTGTAGCGAGCGGTGTTCAGGCCAGTAAACTGCTGAGGACCAGAACCCCTCGAGCTGACCCGCTAGTGTGTGCTGCTGGACTCCTCCTCGCAGCTCCCTTTCTCTATCTCTCCATCATGTTTGCTCAGGCGAGCACTGCGGCCACATATGTAAGTTGCTCATTTGACCTCTCCTTTGACCCGGCTTTATCAAAAAGCTCTGTGGTTTTTATTTTCCTGGAAATGTTTTTTGTTTGTTTTATATTGACTATTGTTGGATGTAGGACAGTTTCATGCTGACCGTTTTGGTGGCTGACGGTATTTCTGTGTTCTCATCAGGTCTTTATCTTCCTGGGAGAGACATTCCTATCAATGAATTGGGCCATTGTTGCTGATATCCTACTGGTGAGCTTCCCTTCCACCTGTTTATTTCATTGCTGATTTAAAAGAATAAATAAAAGATGATTTTATTTAATTATTCACTCACCCTCATGACTTTTGTTTTGTTTTTTTCACATGAAACACAAAAGTAGACTTTAGTTATATTAACAACAGTGTTCATGTTTAAAAACTCCAAAAAGGACAAAAAAGCTCCATAAAGTTGTTCATATGACTGTCTCACAATAGTCTTAATGTGTTGGCAGTACAATAATAACAATAATAATAATAATAAACAACTACATTTGAATCTTATAGAAGCTTCTTATAGAAGTTTTGGTCCAGCAAATCAAGTTTGTTTTAATGTTTTGTTCTTATTCTGTATCAATTACCTCTGTACAGCACTTTGGTTGCAATTTTAAAAATGTGTTTTATACTTTCATAAGTCGAAAAAATTGTCATAATTACAACAGGAATACCAAAGGAAATAGTTTAGCTAATATTTGGGCATGGAGTTATAGTCAAGTAAACCTGAAATTAATACCATTGAACATATAAAATCTGTTTCTTGGAAGGAAGTAAATGTGAACTAATAAATGAATAGTCAAAATGTTACAAGAACATGTCATTTATCTAGTTGCCAATTAAATGTTTCTCATTTTAATGGTTTTACTTAATCTAAAATGGCTCAAAATACAATTAGAAACCTAAACATTAATAAAAACTACACAAATATAAATAAAAATGTTACAAAGAAATGGTAATTCAGCTAGTTGCCAATTAAATATTTCGGATCTTTATTTTGTTTAACTTGTATCTAAATTAGTTCAAAATGAAATGTGAAATGTAAATATTAATACAACTTAGACAAAATTTTAAAAACACAAATGTATGAAAATGACAAAAACATAATTGCTTAAACCTAATATGGTAAAATCTGTAAAAAAAAAAAAAGCTAGAAACCATTGTTCCAAAGCTATCCACTTGTTAAGCCGTGACGTATGAAATACTGTTTTCGTGTCCAAGCTGCTACTCATTTGAACTGAGAAAATATTTGTTTGACCACTTTTTAGTCCCATCACACATTAAAATAAATTTTATATAAAATCATGGTGTACACAGCAGTCTTTGGACTTTCTTATGAACAGACATGAATATTTTAACAATTTATAAAAATGAACCACTTTCTGGCTATGTGATATTGGGCATGGATATTTATATTGTGATCGTGATTTTCGAAAGTATTACAGCGCTTTGTAAACATTTATTATTATCATTTGTTGAGTCCCCCCATACAGTTTGATAGAGCAGCTTGGACCAGGAAGCTGCTTTGCATGACTTCACACTTAACAAGCGGATGAAATCATTACAACGTGTACTTTTGCGATCCAATGACTAAAAACCCCCACAATTTTTGTATTTGCAAAAAAATGATGTCCCTTTCTTATTGTCTATGTTTCTCTCCCTGTCTTCTCTCAGTATGTTGTGATTCCGACACGTCGCTCCACAGCAGAGGCCTTTCAGATTGTCCTTTCACACTTGCTGGGTGACGCTATTAGCCCGTATCTCATAGGAGTGGTAAGTCAATTTCACAAAAGCACAGAAATGATCTTTTGTTTTTGTTTTTTGTGCCACAAGGTGTTTTTAAAAATGTATCGCCAGGAAGAATTTTAAGTTTTTAATCATATATTATAGCTAAGTCAGAATCATACATTTTTTTTATTCTTTAATATTTTTCCCCCAATTTTTGTTTAACGGAGAGAAGATTGTTTCAACACATTTCTAAACATAATAGTTTAATAACTAATTTCTAATAACCGATTTGTTTTATCTTTGCCATGATGACAGTAAATAATATTTTACTAGAAATTTTTCAAGATACTACGTAGTATTCAGCTAAATTGCTATTTAAAGACTTAATTAGGTTAATTAGGCATCTTAGTGTAATTAGACAAATCATTGTATAACAGTGGTTTGTTCTGTAGACAATTGAAAAAAATTGCTTAATTTACTAATATTGACCTTTAAAATACTGTGAAAAATTCCTTGCTCTGTTTAACATAATTTGGGAAATATTTGAACAAGAAAACATTTTAATTATTGTAATATATTTTTATCTAAATTAATCTAGCTATAAAATAGCTTTAAGTTGCTGATGTGGCAATAAATAAACCTAAATGGTCACCTAAGGATCGCATGTGTTTTGTTTATTTATAAATTTTTTTGACCCATTACGATTTCAGAGTTGATGGTATGTAATAACAATGTCATGCATATTAATGTAATTATATCTCATTCATAATAATGTGTGAATTGAACCAGCTCTTTCTCATGAATAAATGCTGTTTTTTTGTTTTTGCTTTGCCATTTAAGGTTTCAGACTCAATAAAGGAGTCGAACTCGTACATGTGGGAGTTTCGCTCACTTCAGATGTCTCTGCTGCTGTGCTCTTTCGTGGCCGTCGGTGGAGGCGCTTTCTTCCTGGCCACAGCCGTCTTTATAGAGAAAGACCGAGATCTGGCTGAGAACTATGTGCCCTCTGGTGAGTGACATCACTGATGACATCACAGGCTTCTCTTGCTATTTTTTGCTATTTTGGTCATTTCAGGATATTTTTGGGAATTGTTATTCGTTTTATTGTGTTTATATAGTTTTAGTTATGCCTATTTTTATTGATTTTTTTTGTGTATTTTCCAAGTTTATGTTTTGAATTGTGAAATTTACACAATTAATAATGCACGTTTAGGAAGAAGTTTTAAAATGATTAATATAAAAAATAACAATGACAGCAGTTATCTGGGTTTTTTTTATCAATGGGGTTTTTGTATTACAATATCACTGAGATATTATTACAATTATTAATATTCTAAAAAAATGTTTGTTATTTTAAGGTCCCATTTTTATAAATTAGTTAACTTTTACAAAGGAACTTCTAGAGTATTAATTAACCTTAATGTTATTTTAAAATTTTACTAATAACCTTTGTAAATAATAGCTGCTTGTTGTAATGTTTTTCCTTTTTATATTGTCCTTTTTTCTTCTATTTTTTTTAAATGTCTATAGTATTTATATTTTTTGGTGTGATTTTAGTTATTATTATTATTATTATTATCCTTAAGTTAAACTAAATGAGAAATGTTATCTTAGGCACTAACTAAAAATAAGTTTAAGAATTTAAGTTTAAATGCATTTCATTCCATTTTTATCAGCATTTTATATACATTAATGAAACTTAAATGAAATTTAACAGTGCAAATGTAGTGAATTGACTTTATATTTCGAATGTATATATAATTTATATTTCAGTGAGCTGTAATTATATTCTAAAATATATTACAAATTTAAACTAAAATCGTAAAAACACACAAAAAAAAGCATATCAATAATTATTTAAGTAATGTGAACTTTATAGAATCAAAAAATGAGTCTTGTTTAGTGAAACATCTCTCTTTTCTGTTGATACCTAAAAATGGACTGAAGACAAACAATTGTCAAAATTACAACAAAGACAATATTTTAGCTAATATCGTGGCAGGTAATTATAATAGAGTTAAACTGTTAAACTGAAATAGTCATTAAACAAATAATTTAAGTTACTAGAAATTAAATGTAATAAAATATTACAAAAACAAAGGATTTTCCTAGTTGTCAATTCAAAATTTCTCTTAATATTTTCCTTATTGTTTTCACCATTTTATATATGAAGCAATGAAAATTTACAATTTTGAATTTAATGATTTTTAGCTCAATTTAACAGAACAAATGCAGGCCATGGACTTAGAGCGGTAAATATTCTCTTTATTAAAAACAGTGCTGTTCTTATCCAAGCTTTTTATATATATATGTGAATTACATTATACATAATTCTTACCTCCAACTTTTTCCATGTTCATTACAGGCACTTCTAATATCTAATACTCTATCATGTTTTCAGACGACGCACCAATTGTTCCAAAGAGCGGCGGATCCACTAAAGTATCAGTGTAGAGTGTTTTAATTTGAGATGACGGAAAAAAATGGAGGGCTTTCGACATGCAGGGAACAGCACTCTGATTGGCTAAGTCAGGCAGAGGCAGTGCCATCAGCAGCCAATCTTGGAGCAGTATCAAACAAGTAATCACTGACTGGACTATCTCCTCAATAGGGAGTTTTATAGTAATTTATTAAGCTTTTTTTTTTGTCTATATCCTTAACACCTTGATTCGGGAACATTTCTAACTAACGAGAAAATCAGAAACCTCTTACCTTACAAGCCCCGGTGTGCCACTGGACCATTCTGCTGTTTCACCTGGAGGAGACAGAAGCACAAGGGTAAAACAAGACAACCGGGGACATTTAATTACCTTTAATTGAAACGGTGTTTAAGACTTCAAGTCGAATTTTACATTTTTATCAGAAGGCATGTGAACTAATTCTTCAAATTGCTATTTATGGGTTAATTCATAGGTCAGTTCACTTATGACCAAACCAAAACAAAACAGCTGTTTCATTTGTTTTCATCAAAAACGGTCAATGACCTAAAAAAACTGTGGTCGGCCTTTACAAACTTCAGTCTTTCCTCTTGTTTTCATGTCATCTTTTTCATACTATCTTTGAGCTTTTACGGTCTTTTTGTAAGGACAGACAACACAAACACTAATGCTACCATTCAGATATTAATTTTTTAAATAACATTGTTTAGACTCATTTGTTGCAATGGCCTGGTTCATGGCATGTCTTAATGTGCCATTTTATCTGAAACTGTAATTATTATTTAGTTTTTTGTTTTTAAATGAAGACAGTTTCTTGTGCATTCCCTCTGCTATAGTTGTTTTCCAGGCAATACTTTTCAGATAATTTGCAAACTTGTTAATCTTGTTTTGTAACTTCTGTTTTTTTTTGTAATATTAAATGAGAAATTTAATCTAATTTGTGTTATTTTGATGTGTGTGTGTGTGTGTGTGTGTGTGTGTGAAAGATTTTTAAAATCTGTTACGTTGTTTATTTGTCCTTGCACATATAACACATCGTAATAGAAAGTCTATTACTGCTTTATATCACTCTCGCTGTCTCTTGTACATTTGCTATCTCTTTCTCTCTCTCTCTCTATCTGCAGTGGCAAGAGTGATGATCATAAGGTTTTTCAGTTGCTGTGGTTTCCTGTTTGTAGGTGGGATAGAGAGATGCAAGCCTGTTTGGTAAATTTGCTGTGAAAATTAGTCTCGTGAATGAACATTGAAGCGCTTGAACCCGAAACATGCAATCTCTTTGCAGTGGAACATTTGATGGATGTTGTTGCGCTTGTGACAATACACTTGTACCTATATGTCATTCCTGTCATTTTTGTTTGTGTAGGCAACAAAAACACCACAAAATGCCACAAGAGTGGGAGGAAAGACTGAGAAATTATGACTCACTGTCCGCTATAATGAAGCACAGCATTAACGCTTAGTTTGAAACGGGCGATTGTTTTTCATTCCGAACTTTTACAACTTTTTAATCACAATATTTATTTTTTTGTGCATTTCAACTCTATGGTTCATTAATGTATTTATTTTAAGAATACCAGTTATTACTATTTTACATTTAAAGGGTAGTTTACTCAAAATAACAATTTACTCACCCATCACTTGTAAATCTATAGGAGTTTCTTTCCTCTGTTGAACGCAAAAGAAGCAATTTCTCTGGTTGCTGGAACCCATTGACTTGCATGAAAAAAAAATACTCTGGAAGTGAATGGGTGCCAGCAACCAGCATTCTTCAAAATATCTTCTTTTATGTTCAACAGAAGAAACTCATAAACATTTAAAACCACATGAGGGAGAATTATGATGAGGTAATTTATATTTTAGGTTGAACTTTATTATCACACTGGCTTTAAACATTCTCACAAAATAACGTATGATAAAAGATTATTTTTGAACTATTTTGATGCAAATATCTGAGTGATGACGTTTGATTGCATTGGATATTCTTCAAAATATCTTCTCATGAGGGGTCACTTCAATTTTTGTGTGAACTATCATTTCAATTGACAGTACTAAAGTATGATGTGGTCAAATACTCAAACTTTATAGCATATTTCATAATGAATGAGTATGATGTATATACATTTATAATGTTTGGTTATAATTTATAATGTATGCATTGATTGTGTTTATATTGTATAATTGAACATTTGGTGAACCTGGTTGTTGACTCCCAACATCTGACAAATGAAGAGAATCTGCATGGCGACAGAAAGCTGAACAGACAACAGAGATGAGATATGAAGGAAGGTGAAATGAGCGAGAGAACAGCCAGTTACAAAAATGAAAAGGTTGAAGTAGAAAAAAAAAAAGATGCTGACTGGTGCAAGTGACGGAGAAGGTGCATTCAATGAGCCTATGAGGAGGCAGAGAGCAAATGCAGCAAGCGGTGAAACCTAAAAGCCAAGTTCTTTTGCGGCAAAAGGCCCTGTAGATCAGGACGCACCTCAGCGGCTCATAAGAAATAGTAACAATTAAGGAATTAACTTCAGCAGAAATGCGCAGGTTAAACAATTGACGACTGCTTCAATTTGGGTCAGGAGGTCTTTTAAAAGGGGAAAAAAAGTTGAGGAGCAAATTGTGAGCTGTGTGGGAGGAAGAATAAAAAATGGTGGCAAGTTCAGTGTGAAGCTGGTGTGAGGTGTGACTGCTACAATCTGCAGTGTATAAGAAGAGTCCAGTTTGGTTGCAGATTTCTGCTGAGTGTAACTTGTGCTGTCTTGTTTGCTGCTACTTATTGGGTAAGCGCTTCAACTTTTTTTCTCTTCGAAACGTTGAATACTCCTAAAAAGTTTTGAGTGATACAGAGAGCTTGATCTTTGGTTTAAATGTTCTTACCTTTTATTCTAAGTATGTTTTTAGTGTTTAAAAAAAAGCAATTTATGATCCATCGCTTTAAATCAGTGCAGAGGAGAAATTTTACTGTTTGTGCGTTTTGTTTTGTTCTGTGTGTGTAAAATGTTGTTTGGTTCAACTTGGGTTTCAATCAACTTGGTTGATACCACTGACAATGTTTTTTTAGGAAGTCAGTATTTCTTTTATCAATTTGTTTAGAGTCAGTAAATACAACTATTCTTTTGGGTAAAATGTATGTTTGCTGACTCTTAGGGACTATTGGCATTATAATTGTATAATGAAACAGTCAAATAAATAGTTTAAATGAATTTCTGTTGCAATTTTAAATTTGTCACTTAATTTTCCTTTAAGATATATAATCCTAATGAATACACAGTAAAACATTACACGATCAACATGTTCTTATGTTAATTTAACTCATTAAAATAAGTTCACTATATTTCAACTTAATTTTCTGAGTTATGTGAGCTGTTGTAAGTCTTTAATTGAATGTAAAGTAAAATTACATATATGGTTGATTTAGGGCAACCACTTTTTTTTGTGGTGTAGATTTTATCACTTTTTTAAAAAATTATTTACAAACTGACTGATACAGTAATATTGAGTGTTTGAAAGGGATCAGAGGGTCAAGAGGTCTTTAACCACAAATGAAACCTCATTATCGCATTGCCTTTCCTCCTACAAACCAATTATAAACATTCTCTCACTTTAATTTCTTACTAGGAAAGTATTTGTGACCAAATGGACACATAATAAAATATTCTTTGCACATATATGTAAATTATTTTATGCAAAAATAACAGCGGTGTTTTTGATTTCAAGTACAATAATGAGATTGCATTGAAAAGTTGGTAACACTTCACAATGAGGCCGTATTAGTTAATGTCTTTACTGTCTTTACAATATATTTATTACAGTATTAACTAATGTTATCAAGCATGCATTTGGGCTTTAATAATGCATTATTAAATGTTGATAAATGCTGCACAAGTATTGTTCATTATTAGTTTATGTTAGTAAATACATTAACTAATGAAACCTTATTGTAAAGTTCAAATGAAAAAGTTGATAATTTTCCTTAATATCTACAATAATTTATTGTTTGGTGCTCAAGGCAGTTTTATAAAATGTAGTTTTTGGGGGGGGGTTCTGTGTATTTCTCTATAGCTTGATAAACTTGGGATTAAGAGCGGCCTTCGTAATGTCGTTTTTTTTTTTTTTTTTCTTCATCTAACTGCAAAATACAGGAAATCCGTTTCCTGGCACTGAATGCAACCACAGACAGCCACACACTTGCATATATAGAGGTGTGTAAAAGCTTGCAAGGCAGGTGATGCTGAGTGAAATTTCGCAGATTGAGAATCTGTCAAATTAAAACCAGTAAAACTTTCCACTAAAAAGACCACTTTTTTTTAATGATACAGAGAAAAAAAGAGCTTTTTGTATGTGCTAACATTCATGAATTCTAGGGTAAAATCTTAATAAAAATTTGTGAGTGTTATAATTGTGTATACAGCTTTTTTCTAAAGCAAGTAAACAGTGAACTGCACAAATTATCAAATAAGAAATGATATATTAATTTGTGATGTTTATACATCCTAAAGCGCCTAAAATACATTAAAATCCACTTACGGGTGTTTCTTTAACTTTTGCACTTTTAAGTTTCAGATATGTATTCCAGCCAAAACATTTACTGTTAAACTTGTTAAAGATACAATTAAACCCTAAACCAAACATATTTACATCATTTATATTAACTGCTTTTCAAATTCCTTGTTTATCCTTTTTTTTACACACTTCTAAACCAACAATTTCAGTCTCAAACCATGAAAATACATCAAAATGTGAATTTTAAAACAAGTTTTTATTGTGAAAAGCATGTTTGGGATATTTCTAAAAACAGATGCGTGAATAAAGAGAAATTCCTCAGTTTAAAATAAGGATTCATTAGTTACTGTATTTACTAACAAAGAACTAAGAATAAACAATACTAGTACAGCATTTATTAATCATAACTCAACATGTACTTGTTAATGTAAGTGTTAGTGTAATTAAGTTAACGAACTAACAATTAGTGACTTTATTTTCGTTAACTAACATTAGCAAAGATAAATACTGTAATAAATGTATTGTCCATTGCTTGTTCACGTTATTAAATAATTACCTCAACATTAACTAATGTAACCTTATTGTAGTGTTGCCAAGAAATCAAAGTAACTAATTTAATGTTCATCTTAAAAAATATTACTTAATATCTGAATTTGTCGAAACTCAGTTGAGCTGCTTATGTAGAGTATGAAAGTGTTTAATTTGTGATGCACATACTATGAAATCATCATTAATATAGTTTGTTATTTATATGAAAAAATAAATTCAAATGTACTTTTTTTTATCCATGCAATACAACATTGATGAGAATTTAGTAAATGATGAACTGTATATTATTTGATTTTGTTGGCAAACAAATTACATGAATGAATTTCTTTTCTGAAAGACCACGGGACTAATATGAAATTATACATACTTTAAAAAAGATTATTTAAAGAAGCACATTCACAGATTTGTGATAGATTTCTCAGAGAAACATCTATCTCTAGCTTTTAAAAAAAAATTCTAGATGCTACAACTTTGTGCAAACCTATTTTATGTGTTTTGCATAAGTTTAGGCAGTATTAAAAGCAAAACTGATACTATTATAACCAAATAATTTAAGATCATTGTGCAATCATAAGTAACCCCAGTAAATATTTTAGAAGAAAATATAACATAAAAATCGTAATTGACAGAAAAAAAAAACAAGGAGGCACTTCAAAATATTACATTTGAATTATTATTATTATTATTATTATTATTATTATTATTATTATTATTATAACATTATTTTTGCAGAACTTCATTTGAACTCATATGTATTATTTTTTCTTATCCAAAGCATATTAGGTGACCACATGCTCATGTTAATTAAAAAAACTCTTGCATTTTCTAAACGTTAAGATGATGATTTTATGGGTAAATAAGATTGCAAGACTTTTGCAACTGTTTTTAACTGATAAGCCACATTAGTCGTCATCATCATCATCATCATCATCATAAGTTCTGCAAGACAGTGTATTATCCGGAAAGAAATAATGGTGCAAGAGCTTTCACTGATGTGGCATTTTATTTTTTTTTTTAAGTTCATTTTTATACCTTTTTAGGTACAAAATATGTAGATTTAGGGCACAATATGGACACTTTAGGTACTAAAATATAAGTTTTTCTGATACCTCTGTAGGTATTTCAGTTAAACAAACTAATTCTGTATGTCCAAGTCTAATTGTTGGAAGATGCTGAAATTTGAAGTATATGTATAAAACAAAAATAGCTTAATTAAAACGGCACCTTAATTTACTGTCTTTAAAAAGGAGATTGACATATATACAGAAGCTTTAAAAATAACTAAATGTGAAAAGGCTAAAAAAAACTAAAACAATTTGATTTGTTTAATAAATATGGTTGTTTAACCCTGTACATTGTTTTTGGTTGATGTTATTTTTGTTATTTTATATTATTTTGGGATTCATTTTATGGCTTTTTGTATAATGGTGGGATTTTATTTGCCCTATATTATTATGTTTGTGGGGGAAACAAAAACTACTTTTGAAAGGGTACCGTTCCAGTTCCAGCTTTTGTACCTTTATTTAAAGTGAAAGTGGAGTAAAGAAGGGTTGTCTTTAGCCATTTTTGAAGTCGTTTCATTCACTAACATAAAGAAACAAGTAAAGCACTTCAACAAATCCTCTTATTGTTGTTTCATTTGCATATTTTAAACAGGTCAGTTTCATGAAAACCCAAGGAAAATTAGTTCACCTGACATTTCATAAGCTGCTTCATCATTTATGCTAAATGATCTTATGGAGACATTTCACATGCATGTTTAGTCACACTAACCTAAAACAGACTCAGAAGAAGTTGAAGAGATGTTGTCGTCTGATTATTTCTCAGTTATGGACTCCATTGAACTGCTGTCTGTGGTGGGCGGGCTTCTCCTGCTATCAATCATCTTCGCGACCAGCCTTTGTACATATTGCTGGGGACATAAACAACCAAGTAAGACTTCCAAACTTTATCTGTAATAAAAAGAGTGTGAGCTTAATTTAAAATGAGTGCTGAAGAGGACGTTTTGTGGTGTACTTAATTTAAATTAAATGTAAATACTCACTGTACAACGTTGGTTTCGACTCACAATTATGCTAATAATGACCAGACGCGCATTTATAATCAAAATACAGCATTTAAAACGAAGCCAGGCTACAGTCAACAAACTTTTTGACTAAATAAACATTTGTCAATTCATGATTGAACATTTTAAGGGCTAAATGTGCGTCGTGTAATCTTCACCTTTAACGTAGGCTACGTTAATTGCGCGGCAAAATGCCAACGTCAGTTTTTTCGTCAGACTAACGCGAGACGTTCTGCGCATGCTCACCTCGGGAATCCATTTAACGCAAGAAGTTTAATGTTTATCTGATTGATGTACCTGTGTTTGAAGCCAAGCAAGAGTTTCGTTTTCTACGTCTGTCAGCAGGACTTCCTAAAAACCAATTGAAGTGCATGTAAACATACACTGCAGTCAAAATCACACTCGGGCTACACCACACTTCAGTTTTATTCATATAGTTATTCTGAAGGATTTACAGAAGGATGTTTTCTAATATATATTATTTTTTAAAAAGTGGGGAAAAAAAGATATCCCCAAAATAGTTTCAGTAAAAACATTTGATTCAATAGATGATTTATGTAAAATATGCAAATTACATAGGTGACATAGCAGTTAAAATGCCATATATGTCAAATAAAAATAAACCATTGGAATTACAAAGATGTAGGCTTACTATATGTTCAAATATATAGCTATACATTTCATATATGGCCGTATATGAACATACATGTATAATTAAATCTAATATATTTGAACATATATGTACATATTTGTGATTCCAACAGCCATTTTTTAAATATATGTTGCATATATGACATATACACTCACCGACCACTTTATTAGGTACACCTTACTAGTACTGGGTTGGACCCTGTTTAGCCTTCGGAACTACCTTAATCGTTTATGGCATAGATTCAACAAGGTGGAAATATTTTTCAGAGATTTTGGTCCACATTGATATGATGGCATTATGCAGTTGCTGCAGATTTGTCGGCTGCACAATCATGATGCGAATCTCCAAAACGTCAAAGTCACTTAAATCACATTTCTTCCCTATTCTGATGCTCTGGTTTGAACTGCAGCAGATCGTCTTGACCATGTCTACATGCCTAAATGCATTGAGTTGCTGCATTGTGATTGGCTGATTAGAAATTTGCGGTAACGAGCAGTTGGACAGATGTACATAATAAAGTGGCTGGTGAGTGTATATTATATATGTGAAATCCAAATGTGAATTTGTCATACAGTGCATCCGGATAGTATTTATAGCGCTTCACTTTTTCCACATTTTTTATGTTACAGCCTTATACCAAAATGCATTAAATTCATTTATTTCCTCAAAATTCTACACACAATACCCCATAATGACAATGTGAAAAAAGATTTTTTGAAATTGTTGCAAATTTATTAAAAATAAAAAACCTGGAAAATCACATGTGCATCAGTATTCACAGCCTTTGCTGTGAAGCTCTAAATTGAGCTCAGGTACATTCTGTTTCCACTGATCATTCTTGAGATGTTTCAGCAGCTTAATTGGAGTTCACCTGTGGTAAATTCAGTTGATTGGACATGATCTGAAAAGGCATACACCTGTCTATATAAGGTCCCAGGGCAGACAGTGCATGTAAAAGCACAAACCAAGCATGAAGACAAAGGAATTGTTTGTAGACCTCAGAGACAGGATTGTCTCGAGTCACAAGGCTGAGGAAGGTTACAGAAAAATTTCTGCTGCTTTGAAAGTTCCAATGAGCACAGTGGCCTCCATCATCCTTAAGTGGAAGATGTTTGGAACAACAAGGACTCTTCCTAGAGCTGGCTGGCCATCTAAGCTGAGTGATCGAGGGAGAAGGGCCTTAGTCAGGGAGGTGATCAATAACCTGATGGTCACTTTGTCTGAGCTCCAGCGTTCTTCTGTGGAGAGAGGAGAACCTTACAGAAGGACAACCATCTGTGCAGCAATCCACCAATCAGGCCTGTATGGTTGAGTGGCCAGACGGAAGCCACTCCTTAGTAAAGGGCACATAGCAGCCCGCCTGGAATTTGCCAAAATGCATCTGAAAGACTCTCAGACCATAAGAAACAAAATTCTCTGGTCTCTTTGGAGTGAATGCCAGGCGTTACGTTTGGAGAAAACCAGGCATCGCTCATCACCAGGCTAATACCATCCCTACAGTGAAGCATGGTGGTGGCAGCATCATGCTTTGGGGATGTTTTTCAGCAGCAGGAACTGGAAGACAGGATAGAGGGAAAGATGAATGCAGCAATGTAATGAAAACCTGCTTCAGAGTGCTCTTGACCTCAGACTGGGGCGACGGTTAATCTTCCAGCAGGACAATGACCCAGTAAACACTGCCAAAATATCAATGGAGTGACTTCACAACAACAATTCCCAAAGACTAGTGTGCCAAGCTTGTGGCATCATATTCAAAAAGACTTGAGGCTATAATTGCTGCCAAAGGTGCATCAACAAAGTATTGAGCAAAGGCTGTGAATACTGATGCACATGTGATTTTTCAGATTTTTTATTTTTAATAAATTTGCAACAATTTCAAAAAATATTTTTTCACATTGTCATTATGGGGTGTTGTGTGTAGAATGATGAGGAAATAAATGACTTTTAATCCATTTTGGTATAAGGCTGTAACATAAAAAATGTGGATAAAGTGAAGCGCTATGAATACTTTCCGGATGCACTGTATATGTAATTTACATAAATTCCCATATGTCAGATTTCATTCATTAATTTTCTTTTCGGCTTAGACCCTTTATTAGTCTGGGGTCGCCACAGCGGAATGAACCACCAACTTATCGAGCATATTTTTTTACGCAGCGGATGCCCTTACACTACATACACTACGGAAAATTTAGCTTACCCAATTCACCTATAGCGCATGTCTTTGGACTTGTGGAGGAAACCCACGCCAACACGGGGAGGACATGCAAACTCCACACAGAAATGCCAACTGACCCAGTCGAGGCTCGAACCAGCAACCTTCTTGTTGTGAGGCGACTGTGCTACCCACTGCCCCACCGCCGTTGTCAGATTTCTATATGGCATAATGTGTCAAAACCTATTTTTTGTGCTAGAAATGTATTCAAATTAGCTTAAATTTCATACAGATTATTTGCAGTCATGCACTAAAGAATGCAAAAAAAAATTTTTTTAGGTTTTTTCAATCAATATTTAGTCCATAGGGAAATATGAATATAACTATTAGATATTTCTTTTACCCACCAGAGCATGTAAATATGTAACAATTGCCACGTAAACGCATTTAATAGCAATCCACTGTATTAAAGCAGTTAAATTTTTTGCTTTATTATATTATGTTATATTTATTTAAATATTTATTTATTTATTTATTTTACAGCATCTATCCCTCAGAGGCCCAGTGACTACAGTTCAGAATACAACTCACAATCCTCAGCGTAAGAAATACTTCAGAAGCCAAACAATCTGGCTTGTGTCAGCCACACTAATTGTATTAATCAGAATTTCTCTAAATATATATACAGTAGTCAACATTTAAAGTGGATATCAAAACATTTCATCAAAGTTGGCCCAAAACTATTGAACAACCCCCATTCGTGTCTTAAAACAACTTGTTTGACCACTTCAAATGTTGACTACTGTATATATGTTGTGTTTGATGTTGCACAGTATATGTGTGTTGGCTCAGCTTTTTGTCTTTTTTCATACAGATTTGGGTTACGGCATCCCCATTCGACATGTAAATAAACTGTGTTCTCATCTAACACACAACACAACTCTTTAGTTTTTGTGAAAACTATACGGTGTTCGAATCCAAATGTACATAAATCGTGCTTGTCTTCTTTATTGTTCAGATGCGCCCCATCCAGATCACAGAATCACCGGCATACCTTACCCAATACACAAGTGAGTCCGAGCTCTGACTTATGCTGTGCTTCATTCATTCATTCATTCATTCATCTTTTATTAATAATGATCTCTCTTTCCTCAGTTCGCTGAGCTCTCCATCTATTACCATCACAAAAGTTCCCTCCTGTCCTCCTTCAGAAAGTGAGTAATTTACAGTTTTTATTTGATTGTCATTGATGTTATTGAGCTAACATTTTCAATTGAGGTTAATGTTTTCAATTCAATGGATTTTGCTTTTCTGTTTATATATATATATATATATATATCTAGTTGTTTTCTTTGTTTCTTTAGTTTTTTTAATGAAAATAAAAACAGAAATGTTTGAATCGAGACAAAATCTGAAAAATAAAAGTAAAATAAGTCTTAATTAAAGGAG
>CAIGQW010055694.1:3335569-3353159 GCA_903798125.1 Danio choprae | reverse complement strand
CCCTACAAGGAGGACGGTGTAAATGTGTGTGTGTGTGTCTGTGTGTGTGTGTGTGTGGGTATAATATAAATAAAAACAACAACAACTTACCATACATCCCCTGTTGAGTGGCAGGTGGCCCTTCAGTCTGACCTGGGTACTGGGGGCCTGGAGGTCCCAGAGCCTGTGGGTGCCCTCCAGACCCAAGGATCCGTGGTCCGCCCTGGAGCATTGAGTACACCTGACACAGAAAACAGAAATACAGCATGTTTTTAAGAAAAGGTGATGCAATGTCCATCACAAAAAAACAAAACAAACAAGAACCTATTGATTTTCTGCAAATATAAAAACTCATACCTGGTGCCCTGGGTAGTGGGACATTGCTGGGATGACCTGGTTGTACTGCAGATATGAGGGAGGGTAAGGAGACGCCACCAGAGGAGGTCCCGCTGCTGAAGCTGCGGCCTGCATCATAGGGGGCGCTGAAGAGCTGTGGTCTGGACGAGGAGTCACCACAGAACCTGAGAGACAGGTTGGGGAAATAAAGGCATGAGTATTCCAATAAAATTAATACTTGAATGCTATGTGTGTCGGCACACTGCCCACTAAGCTACTGGCGACAACATTACCATAATTACCATTATTATTTTTATTATTATTATCATCGTTAAACAATTTAAAAGTTTCAGCTCTTTTATTAGACTTTACTTTTATTAGATTTACTGTATTATAACACATAACAAAAAATAAAAATAGGTGAAATGCAATAATATTAGTACGACCAATAATATAGTATAAATGTAAAGATTACCTTTTGGTCTTGGGTACTTCCCTTGACTAACAGTTGTCATGGTGGGATATGGTGGATACATCTGAGGAGCCTACACACACGAAGAAGAAAAAAATAAGTTAATAATAATAATAATAATAATAATAATAATAATTAAAAAAAATACACACGCGCACAGACTGACACACACACACACACACACACACAAGGATTGCACGGTTTACAACAATTATTTATGTATATTTATGTTTACCAGTACAAAACCAGTACATAACAATAGTACAAACAATCAAAAGCAGTAGAAATACAGACCTGCATCTGGATGGGTAAGCTGTAGCTCAGGTACTGGGTGTTATAAATGGCTCCCTGGCCCGGTTGGGTCTGCAGCACCACTGTAGGGCTGGATGGGGGTTGTCGTGGTGGGGTGGGAGTCACCGAGGGCTTCACCTGCAGAGAGGACATGGCATATCAGATTGGCACATTAACTCTTCCACAGCTTCATAGAGGACATCCAAATTAGCAGAAACTAATGCCCTCACCATGCTGAGAGGAGCCTTGGTGGGGTTGAATTCTTTGGCGTTGGGATTGAGCGTGGATTTCTTCACTTGACTGCATCAGAAAACATTATGAGCTTAATATGGTATTAGTTAAAAAGATGCACAGATTGACCAGTTAGAAATAAGAACCATTATTGTGTTATAATCGGCTGACTGAATAGAAATCCTTTCATACGAGTGTTAAATGATGAGTTTAAAAATAATGTTAACAATGGCCAGAAATGGGTTTCCCACATTTCTTTTTGAAATTAAACAAAACAAATAATTAAGTCATAATAACAAAAAACCCATCAATTTTAAGAATAAACAAATATAAAATGTAAAAAATAAATATAAAAATTAGAAAATGAACAAATAAAATAACAGAAATAAATGTAAAAAATAAATATAAAGTAAAAAAATAAACAAACAAATAAAAAATAGAAATAACAGAAACAAATATAAAAAAAAGAATAAACAAAATGTAAAAAAAAATGGATAATAAAATAAATAATGTTAAAAATAAACAAAAACAAATAAAATAAATAATTTAAATAAATGTAAAAGATAAGTAAATGAATAAATAGGAAAAAACCTAATAAACAAATAATAGCAATTAATAAATATAAATAAACAACTAAATAAATAAAATTTAAGATTACTAGTACTGGTCAAATGTGCTTGATTAAAAGCTGAACAGTCTGACAGACTGTACTCACTCAGTCATGACCTCAGATCTCTCAGGAGCCTCTGGTTTGCCCTCCTCACTGCCTGGGGTTCTTGCAGGTTGGGGCGTCCCAGCCGTCTGCCCTTCTGCAGGTGGATTTTGCATACCAGGCCCAGACGATGCAGAGATGGATGTGGCTGGCGGAGGGGTGGAGGTCGCCACCCCCTCTGCATTCGACTCTCTACTTCTCTCCTCTGCTGAAAGCTCTGTGTTCGGGGTTGTGGGCGGGGCTGCTTTCGCTTCTGTAGAAGGGGCGGGGTCTGTCTGTGTATTGTGGGCAGGGTTTGCTTGAGGAGATTCAGGTGTCAAAGTTTTGGAGTTGGAGCTTAGAATAAGCTAAAAAAAAAAAACAATTAATTAAAATCACAAATAAGGGAAAATGATTGGATATAGTATCATACTTTACATTATGAAACAAGCTGATCTCGCCTAAATGCAAACAAAAGCTACAACAACGCAAACCAGTTTGGACGATATGTTCATTTGGTGTTCATAAAACAATTAAGTGGCAAGAACCCAAAGAACCTACTTCTAGTCAGGTTTTTGGAGTGTGCTAACAATAGGCACTTTACTATCCCATGAGGCCAAGGAGGAGGTGGAGCGTGTCCACAGACTCATTAGTATCAGGGTTCTTTCCAAAGTCAAATTTAAGCACTTTCAAGTTGTGGGAAATAACATGTTTAAATACTTTACTCACATTACATTATATCAGATGCGATTTGTTAAAATGCTACTATATTATAGTATGGAAAACTTTTTGGCCATGTTTACTTGTAGCCCAACATTAAAGTACTGTCAGTTTACTCTCAAATCTTTCATGTTTCAGGGTTCCCACTCTTTCACGAACAGCAGATTCAAGGATTTTTTTTAAAGCACCATTCATTTTAAATCAAGCACCTTTCTTAATTCTCCAGCATATGTAGTGTCATGAAAGCCCTTACTGTACTTAACATTTCACTTACGCTTAATATTTACATTAGAATGTCAGATAAAATGTGTTGAATTCAATACTGGTAATATTCAAATGTGGTTTCTGAAATATTGATATTATTTGCATTATTTGACAGTTTTTGTACAAAAATGTAAACATTTTAAACTAAGAATTTATAATTTTTTAATTGTTTTTGACAGCAGCACAGGACAATTGCTGAAATAACACCATACATTTCATTTCAAATTGAATTCAAGCACTTTCAAAGACCTGTGTTTGTTTTTAAGTACGTTCCAGGCCTTGAATCAATATGTCTGACATTCAAGCACTTTCCAAGTACTTTCAAGAACCCTGATGTAAATTTACTTTAATTTTATGCATTGTTCACTCATGAAGTGGTAATCTCATGCATTTTGTTTTGGAAAAGGAAAAAGATTTTTTTAAATCGTTTATTATCATTAACATCATCATCATCATCACATGGACAAAATTATTGGTACCCTTCCACTGATAAAGAAAATCTTCAGATATCACTGAAATAACTTGAAAGTGATACAAGTAATTATTAATCAAAAATGACTGAAAATAAACTAATGAAAATCAGAATGCTTTGAACGGTGGTTGAACAAAAGCATTTAAATAAAATAATAAAAAGCAAACTAATGACTCGGCCTAGACAAAAAATGGAAGGCCCCACCAATTTTGTCCACATCTGTATTTAGTCAGATCGATTATTATGATAGTAACACCTGTTCAAACCCTGTAGTATTTGCTGAAATCAAAAATAAAACTTTAAATGGACAGTTCCCCAAAAATGAATTGTCATAATGCACTTTACTATTTCAGTTTCTTTCTTCTGCTGAGCACAAAAGAAGATATTTTAAAAAGGTGGCTAGTAGCTGGAACTCATTGACTTTTATTGTCATTTTTTTCCTACAATGGAAGTTTATGCCTATCAGCAACGAGCATTCTTCAAAATATCTTCTTTTAAACTGAAACAACTCATAAAGAAAAAAATCCCTGTACATCCAAAACCATCATGTTGCCAGCACTCCAGTATGAACAGAGTGAAATGTTTTTTAATGATTGATTGAACAGATTATTAATAACCGATCAAAGCAAACATGGCTACCTCTGTCACTTACCACGGGAGAGGATTTGTGGATGATAGTAAAGAAAGAATGCAACAAAGGTAGGTCACTTGACAAATGTAGTATGTCCAGATTACATTCATGTACACTCACCTTAAAATTAGTATCAAACATGCGAAGCTCCTCAGAGATCTGTGATCTCTGCTGGACCCAAGGGACTGTTAAAATTAACACAAGAATGTTTATTAGCTAAATATCAAGAGCATGTAATGAAACGAGATAGGAACACAACACCAGCATTACCTTTGCTGCTCTTGCCCTCCTGTGGACTAACTGGACTCTCCATCCTTTCCTTGGACAGGATTTCATTTACTGTGGTGAAAATGAAAAGGAGTTAGACTATCATACGCACCTCTAACTGGACAGTGTGTGAAATCACATTTGACAACATCTCTCACCATCTACAGTGAACAGAGGGGTGGGACCAGTGGGTTTGGATGAAGTTTGGATCTCCAAATAAGATCCAGTCAGAACAGGGTCTTGAGGAGGAGCATCTGGCTTAGGCGAACGAGAGACTGGACAGAAAAAAAAAAAAAAAAAGGAAACGCTTTAAATTAGGAAAAAAGTGACAGTAAGCAATACCTAACCAACTTAAAAATGTCAGTATTTCTACTGTATGTTTGGCCTGTTTTAATATTAGAACAATTTAAGATTTAAGTTAAATTAAAGATGCTCTTGTGTCAAGACTTTTTTTTACTCAATCTTGTGACTAAAAAATTTGTAGGTTAGTGTATGCTCAATTAGCCGTTTTTGTCTGTCGGCTTTGCTTTAATTAAAGAATTAAACTATTACGGCTTAGAACAAATGTTTTGTCTAATTTTTTCAGTTTGTGGCAGGTATCCATGTAATAAGTGGGATAAAATACATCTAGGCAGTTGTTTTTCAGAATAAAGCTCCGATAACCCTGTCAGGTGTTATTCTGTGATGATAACCTCCTAAATGTACTTTATTCCTTACTTATAAGCCAGACGACTTTGGTGAGGTAACAAAGGTTACAAAGTCAGCTAACTTCATAGAGAACAAATAAGCATGATTAAAGACCAATTTCAAAAGACCTAGTGTGGGTACAGTAATATTTAGTTTACCTGTAGGGGAGGAGTGGGAGTTTGATGTACGCAGGTTTCTGTTAGTCTGTCCAGTCCTTTGAGACTTGGGTGACACTATAAAGGATTGACGCATGTTCATTAGTAACACACACAATGGAAATCATCATAAAAATCTAAATAATGTCAAATCGTATATGCAATTTACCTCCATTGACAGGCCGGGCCGCGTCTGAGAGAGACTGAGGGTGTGAGAGCGAATGTGAGAGTGTGTGTGGGGAAGGAGGGCTGGAGTGACCCGGCTCTGAAGACCTGGGCTGTGTGGGCGCGCTGCTCTGTGATTGGTGCGTAGAGAATCCTCTACTGACAGACAGAGGGCTGTTCCTATCAGTGGGAGGAAGGGCCTGGCTGCTACCAGAGGGGAGAGGTCTAGGGGAGGAGCTTGATGGTCCTGGTCGATTTGTTCGATTAGGCAGGGTGGACACGGCTCCACCTCTGTCACCCCTGCCAGAAACTCCCATCTCCCTTGCTCTCTGGGGTAGAGGAATATATTTGCCCTCCCTAAAATAAAACAAAGATACAGACATCAACAACCATAAACAAAGGTACAGACATCAACAACCAACTCATCTGTAATGAGAGACTAAATCATGAGCAGCTAGAAAAATAAATAAATAAATAAATATAGTGTCGAACCTGCTCCCAGCACTGGAGAACCCAGGACTATCTCTTCCCCTTTCTCTTTCTCCTGCCTCACGGTCCCGGTCTCGAACCACTGCACTGAATTTGTCTTCATCAGTTCTTCCTTCGTCATTCTCCAGCGCCACTCTGTGGCGATACTGTGAACTAGCCTCGATCTCATTGGCCAATCGGGCGGCTCGAGCTTCTCGCTGCCTGAAGCCCTCAGTGCTGCCCCGCTCCAGAGGAACCCTATGAGTGAAAGACAACAGAATGGGATGAAAAGTGAGCTCAGCAAAATCTTAAACAAAAATTAACAGCAGCAGTAATATATACATTTAATACAACATTTACAATTATAACAGTTTCTTAATATGCATGCATAATACAAAAATACAAATAATAATACTAATAAAGATCTATTCTAGAATCTTGGATTCAGTTCTTCGTCTTTAAGAGGTTTTATGGTCCTTGTCTGAAAATATCTTACAAATCTGTATGATCAAATCTAAAGACTAGTATGAGCATTCCAAGGCCAGGCTCCCTAAAGAAAAGAAAAAAAACCTTAAATGGACAAAATGATTAACATACGTGTACATGGCGAGACTGGAGTCATAGGTGGACTTCACCCCATAGGTCTCCTCATTAAAACGGAACATCTCACTGGCATCCCAGCCATTAGCCTGAAATTAAGATAAGGATATATAACAAAAATCTTCAAGCATGTGAAACATCCATTGTGACCAATTAAAGCAGTGTTTACAAATAATGTGTGAAACTCACTGTGTCTGCATCTAGGTCAAAGTTTTCTCCATTGCTGTCGCCTCCGTCCCACCTCTGGAGGACCTTCTCTCTGTGGTCACCGTTTAATCTCGATGAACCAATTGCAGAGTCTGTGAAAGTGTCTGAAAACATACACACAAAAATTATTCAAAATAGGTCTATCAGTTGAATTTGTTGCCAAATCAGATTCTCTTTGCTATTTCATGGCAAAACCAGACGAAACTTGCAACATTTTATAAATATCATGTTCCTATAATAGTAAAAAATATAACAATAAAAGACATAATGGGTAATAAATAATACAGCAAATAAAAATCTAAAACAGCTTTTAAAGGTTCACTTTTGATAAAAATTATACCATTTTTGAAGAATTTGTGTTTAAAAATTAGGGGTGTGAACCTACACTGGTCTCGCGGTTCGGTTTCGATTATCATGCCATCGATTCGATTCAATTCGACATCTCAGTGCATTGACGATGCTTTCCATACACAACTTTATATTTTACTTCACAGCACAATAATTCTTGTAATAAAATGTAGAATTTTTAAATCATTTTATATGGATTTGCAATACAATATTGTGCTTTAATACAAGCAGTCAGATATATGAACTGCGATTGGCTCTAACGTGCTGTTCACCGATAAGTGACACTGATAAACAGCAGCTGCGATCACAGCTGATCCATGATAGACACGGTGGAGAAAACTCACTCTGCAGGCACTCTCGTGTCTGGATCCACAAGTATCACTATAACAGCCTAGAGAGGAAACGTCGCGCCAGCAGGTCAAAGGGGCCACAGTGAGAGAGAGAAATGGAGTTTACCACTTCCATTTTCTTCACAGCAGTGAAATAGGGGCTTCTGCTGTAACTTCAGAATTACTGAATGACTGTCCAGCAAACACATGCAGTGAATTGTGCAGAGTTTCTGCATTTTAATTACTTGCGCTCGCCTCCCTCGTCATAGTATTCTACCGCTACATAGCACATATAAGATAAATGACGTCAGTATATAATAACCGGTTACAATTATTACTGAACCAATACCGAATTGTCTGCGTCTGCATCGCAGTGCACCTAAGAAACTATTAATTTTGAAACCCCTATTAAAAATATTTCCTTTAAAGTTTTTCCAGATAAAAATTGTTGTCCGATAACATTAAAAACAGGGTATTCCAAAAGTGTTAAACAGTTTGGTTTCTGCTGCAATATTGACATTTTGGGGGACATTTGGGGGACCTTTAAGTTAATGTCCATGAGTAGGTCTCGAGTTTCTGAATCATGTCTTAAGTTCAATTTTCTTCCTGCTATTCCTAAATTTTATTTTTTGAGCACTGATCCCAATAGGCTTGCCATTTGGTAAGAAGATAGCCTTTTATTAGTGGCTTTAAATCTGAAGGTGGGACTTTGCACTTTTTTGCAGGAATTGTTCTTTCTGTTAACTATTTCTGTAACTATTTTTTAAAACTTTGTTCATTTCCATCTGTTACAATGACACACATACTTCTTCCACACTCACACACACACACCTCGGGTAGCGTAGTTGAGGTCTACATCTCTGCAGATCATAGTGACAAGGTCACTAGGGCCAAAGATCATGGTATCTGTGATCTCTTCTTTCCTGGGATGGACAGGTGTGCCACCGCCACCGCCTCCATCTCCTTCCTCGTTCTTCACCTTGTGCACAGCGTCCACTGCCAGCTCACACTAAATAGACAGACAGCGAGTGTGAGGTCTCATCATATAATAAGGCTTTAGTCAAACAGATGTGCATACTAGAGAAATACACTGAAATGAAACTTCTGGGCTGAAACAAACAATTCTGGATGCACCCATTCGTAATAATTTACTTTAAAAAATGTAAAAGTCTACTAAATGATATTAACTCAATAACTTTAATCCCGATTCAAAAAACACAAGTCAATAAAATAACCACATTTGTGACCATGGATCACAAAACCACACAATTGCAAAAAATACATTGCATGGGTCAAAATGGTAGATTTTTCTTTTATGCCAAAAATCATATAGCAAAGGACATCGTGTTTCAGGAATATATTTTGTCCATGTTCTACTGTAATTCTATTAAAACTCTTGATAAACTCTATTTTGTATGTAATATACACACTTCAGTAATAACATTAGACTAATTAGCTCAATTGCAGGGCACCCAAACACTGCCAAAAACTTGTATCAGAGCTGCAGCAATGGTTTGTCAGTTTGTCATCCTCTGAGAATAGTTGACTGTTGCCCAGCAATGACAGAGCAAGAGCAGCGCGCATTAAAAATGGTGAATCGATGTACCTTGTGCTTTTAGATGGGATATCTAAACGACCCCTTAGACAGCTTTTTTAGGCAATTTTCAGATTGTAGATGTTCAAATTGTTTTATAGTGACTTATGACTGGTTTGGTGGTCCAGGGTCAAATCTTATTGACATCCGAGAGGTGTCAGTTGTTCCCAGTGTTGCCATGACAGCACAGTAGCGCTACTCCAAGAAGCAGGAACAAGTACACTATTCACAATATTATTTTAGTCCTGTCGGCCCATTTTTTGTGTAGACTTTGTTTTTCCGGTGAGCATGTGCAGTTCATGCAATAGCAGATAGAACTGAGTAGAATATCTTGCACTTTGTGTACAGGACGCAGAAAGCACTTGAGACACAGTGTCTACAGCTTTAGGGAGAGTGAAACCAGCAAGCTGGACAGTGCGGCTGAGCAAAACCCTTTTGGAGTTCATATTTTTGGCCTTTTTTCTCTGGCATCTTCAATTTTGTGACTATAATTTTAAATTTCATGCTTCCCTAGTCATACACTCAAATAACAGCCCCAGAAAAGTTTTAATTGAAGTTTTGTTAACAAAAAGTGGCATCTCTAACATTGTGAGAACATCCACCTTTTATTGTTTTTGTGGCTTGCACCACAGCCCAGTTTGGGTATCAGGTGTGCTTTTATCGGTTAAGTCTGTCAAAACACAAAAACACTTCAGCCAAAGGTGGAATTTGGAAAAATCTGAACTGTGTTTTGTGCAAGCAAAGCCTGGAAATTTTGCTCTTGAAATTGCAGTTGAAATCTGCAGTTCCCATACAGTTGATGTGTCCAATTGTGGAGATATAGACTTACACGTGAGCTTAACGTCTTAAAGATTCCCTCATATAAGCTGCCGTTCTTCACCATAACATCGCATCTGGAGCCCTGAGGAAAAGATGTCATGTGTATGAGCATTTACACTTTTTTTGCCCCAATTAAAAAAAAACTCCAAAACACACACAAAACTAAGATTACACTGAATAGAAAGCATTGAATACAGGTTGTACACTCTTAAAGCAAAATAAAACATAAATGTGAGCAATTATTTACAAATTCTGCCGAAAACAAAGTTTGATGGCTTCATATATTTTAAAGGACAATAGGGGCACTAAAGTTATCAAATGTATTATTTGTATTTTTTATACAAAAACTCACCACTACGGCTGTGAGAAAATGGAGCATCCGGGAGTTGTTGTACACACCTTCAAACACCTACAAACATGTATTATTTTAGTGGTGTACTATTTAAATATTTTAAAATGTAAAATATGCGTAGGAAATTACGTACAGGTGGTGACTGTGAAGGAGTCTTCACGGAGTTTCTGTTTCTTAGAGGGGACAAAGTAAAACGTATTGTTAAACAATACCACAATATTAACAACTCAATGGATAAAAAAAACATGCATCTATTTATTGTAACAAATCAATCATTTCAACGGTTACATAAAACATGGAAAACAACCGAAACTAAAACGAAAAAACTAACATAATATCAGATTTCTAGACATTAAGCAATTATTGTACTCGTGAACTGATGAAATGTTTGCGAAAACGCCCAAATGTGTCGTCTATTCTCTGGGACGTGAAACAGCCCGGTGTTGCTCTTCTGTTTCATTTATGAACAACAATTACAACACCGCTAAGCGAGGGGAAAACAAAAGGACAACTATACACGAGTAACAAAATGACGGTCGGACTGAACCCCGTTGCGCATCAGCACAAAATATTATGTATAAATGCGAATGTGTAAACAATAGCAGTCAAGCGCGTGTTTTATTTACGTCAGACCGCAAAGCGGGTAAGCAACACCAGCAAATGCCGTGCCGCAGACAGGACAAGACGAACAGCTTGACATTAACATGCGCAAATGTACACATTTCAATTATCTAAACCGCTAATAACACACGAGTGTTTGTACTTTGCTACATGCATCCCGGCTCTTCTTGAAAGACGTCTGTCTAAAACGGCTCAAGTTGAAAGTCGAACACAATACTGAATCATATGGGATCGAAAACAACAACAAAACACTGCTGATCCCTTCCCACCACCCGCCCTCGAGAACACTCATAGGCTTAAAAATATGTCAATCAATTATAACCCAAATCCTATTGGCTGAAAACACTCTATCTGGGTGGGGAAGTACCGTCGACGACAATTCTCTCAGTCATTGGCCCACAACCCTGTCAATCAAACACACTGCGCAGCGACTGGTTATTGCTCCTGCCAATTAAAAAAGCCTCGAATCTATTGGCGCTCGTGGAAATAGATTAAGAATGCGCTGAGGACACGCCCACTTTGACCGGTAGGCCTCGTGTTAAAATGACAAGCCGCGGACTCTCTGAGCGGGCCAGACCGACATGTGCTTTACCTCCCCGGGTTGGTTCTGTTAGAGTTGCTCCCAGGAACGGATGAAGCCATTGACCCTGAAGTTCCATTGGATGTTTTGCGGCCACCGGGTCCAGGTTGCTGTTAGAAAGCACAACCATTCTCAAATGCTGACATAAAACAAGTATTAAACACATACACGTATATTAAAAAGTCCAGCCGAGCAGCGATGGCTAGGTGGTTTATTAGCATGTTACGGTAAATGCGAAAGTGGAAGCTAACAGGAGAGCGACAACATTTGAGGCATACACGCTCTTATATGCTTTAATATTTTCGATTTCCTTTAAAAAACGACTGGTTTGTTTAGATGTGCTACTCACGTTCTGTCGGCGAAAAGACATAACTAGCCGCTAACTGAGTTGCCCGCTAAATTCCCCTTGTTGCCTATGACAAGCTAGTATGTGGACTAGCCTGCCTGCGGTGTTATTTTTGTAGTTTTTCCGCGGCGATTTCAGGGCCGCACGAGCGCGATCTCCGTTAAAGCGCGAATTCCAGTTCGGTCCGATATTCCGTCACGAACGCAACACGAAAAGGCAACGAGCCTTATTTTTTCTATTAAATATTACCGGCACCACGTCTCGCGAATTAGCCAGCGATGAACGCGATGGCTGTTTTTTCAAAAACCTTCGACTGTCATTGGACAACGCGGTCATACGTCGCGTGATGACGCAATGGCGCACAAGGCCCGTATCACGTCGGCAGCCACACGTACAACATACTTTTACAAAAAGAATCGTCCGCGCTTACGTAGAGAAAATTATATCTATCTATGCTTACGTTATGAATTTCTATTTATCTATCTATCCATCTATATATTTATGCTTACGTAAATAAAATTCTATCTATCCTTACGTAATTTCTATTTATCCATCTATATATCTACGCTTACGTAAATAAAAGCCTATCTATCTATCGATAAATCTTATCTATCTATATATGCTCACGTAATTTCTATTTATCTATCTATATATCGATGCTTATGTAAATAAAATCCTATCTATCTATGCTTACGTAAATAAAATTCTATCTATATATCTATCCTTACGTAATTTCTATTTATCCATCTATATATCTATGCTTACGTAAATAAAAGCCTATCTATCTATCTATCTATCTATCTATCTATCTATCTATCTATGCTCACGTAATTTCTATTTATCTATCTATATATCGATGCTTATGTAAATAAAATCCTATCTATCTATGCTTACGTAATTTCTATATCTATCTATCCATCTATATATCTATGCTTACGTAAATAAAACTCTATTTATCTATGCTTATGTAATTACGATCTATTTATCTATCTATCCATCTATATATCTATGCTTACGTAAAATTTTATCTATCTATCTATCTATCTATCTATCTGTAAATTATCTATCTTTGCTTACGTAAATAAAATTTTATCTATCTTTACGTAAAGAACATTCTATTCATCCATCTTTCTATGCTTGCGTAAATAAAATTATATCCATCCATCCATCCATTCATAATTACACACAACTCGGACATATTGTTTCAGTATAATTATATTATATCATATTATTATCATCATCATCATCATTGTCATCATCATTAAATTCAATGTAGTACCTGAAACGCTAATTACACAGAGTGGGCAAGAGTGTCCACCTTAACACACGGTCCCAGCACAGACAGACAGACAGACAGAGAGAAAAGAAGAGAAGAGAAAAGAGAGAGAAGGCACAATAAGAGGTTTAAATAAAAGGGAAAAGTGTGGAGAGAGAGAACAACTGATAGCGAATGACCTGTAGGGGATCAGGAAGAGAGAAATAAAGCATGAGAGGACAGATGCAGACTGATCGAGGCACAAAATCAAAGAATGACTGGCACAAAAACAGGAGGGAATGACGGATGACAACACGAAAAGGCACAAGAAGAAAGGGGCTCTTTTTTTTCAATTTTCTTTTTTCCTGAAATCTGTTGGGAGACCGAAAGCAAAGGAGACAGCAGCGGGACAGCAGTGAGATCAGAAAAGAGATATAAAAAGGCACAAAATATTAAGAAACAGAAAACAGATCTTGGAGGGGAAAAAAACATGTATGTGTTCGTATAGTAAACAACAAAAATAAAGGCATTTTTAAACAAAAAATAAAATAATACTATTATTCTGACAATTATTCAATTCATTAATAGCATCATCATCAACAGTTGTTACTGTCATCTTCGTACTCATTAATTTCGCTTTTAAATACAGGACGTTCTCCCTCCCTCCTCTGGACTGTAGCTTTGAAAAAAGAAAACGCACAAATAAAAACAAAGATCGTAAAGCTAAAAGGAAAGATAAAATGTAACGAGAGAGAGAGAGAGAGAGAGAGAGAGAGAGAGAGAGAGAGAGAGAGAGAGAGAGAGAGAGAGAGAGAGAGAGAGAGAGAGAGAGAGAGAGAGTCTGTAGAGGAGCTGGGTGACAGATCAGGACTCTGAGGTAATGATGGAGTCTATGGAGATGTTTCCTATGGTAATTAACCTTGACAATAAGTAATACTACTGGACTTCAGATGATTGGGCTTGCTTTTTTTTTTTCTTCTTCCACTTTTTTTTTGGCAAAACTTTGTTAAGCCCAAGGCAATGTCTGCTACCGAACTAGCAAAACCAGTACAACTGAAATTAACAGGAAGGAAGAATAGTTATTACTTTGTTTTTGTTTCGGTTTTTTGTGACATTCGTAGTTTGTCAGTGGCAGAACAAAAAAAAAAAAAAGGAAAACAACTAAAACTTCTCCAGTAATAATAATAATATAACAACAACAATAACAAGAGTGCTGGTGGGTAACAATCTCTGAACAAGTAAAAATTTCCGCTCACCTGAGGGGAAACAACAACAACAACAAAAAAATCCTTTTTGTATAAGTGCGAAGGCTTAAAGAATACTAGTCGTCCGAGTACCACACTGTAATGACTTGAAATTGCGACTCGTCAGGAAATGCTAAAATAAAAACAGCGGCGCTCATGGTCGTACCTTCCTATGCAGAATCGACAGCACCAGAGGAGGAAACGTTCGCACTGACAAACACTGGAGAAACCAATTAGTAAAAGCCGACCCCACAGTTTCACAATGCACCTCTGATTTAGTGTAGTACCGTTACTTTAGTGTTTTAAAAATGTACCGTCAATGTCTATGAATATCTCTCTCTCTCTCTCTCTCTCTCTCTCCCCCCATATATATATATATATATATCTCCCTCTCTCGCATGGTGAAAGCTCATGTTTAATAGTGTTAATAATAAATCAGTCAGTTGGAGAATACTGAAAATACTGATTGTGAAGGGCTGTCCTGGTACTGGGTTCAGAAGAAGGAGTACTGGTTGTCGATGGCTCTCGCTCTTCCTCCTTCACGCTCCTCTCCCTCCACCCCTTCCAGCTGGAGGAGCGCGGGCTCTCGCTCCCGCTCCTCGCACTCCTCCGCCCCGCTGCTCGTTCCGCCTCCGCCGGCCGCCTCGGGTTCAGGTCCACGCTCCTGCGGCGGGGTCGGGGGCGGGGGGCGTCCTGGAGGCAGGGGTGGAGGCGGCGGTTGGGGAGGACTACGGGGTCTGCTGGTCAAGTCTGAGAATTGCAGATAGATAGGACACGAGAGAGAGAGAGAGAGTTATATGAGTAAATGAAAAACACCAGAGTGAGGACCCTTTTTATGATTTTACATACAGTCTAATGGTGAAAGAGCAGTGCGAAAACAAAAATACAATGTTTGCTTGGGCACAGTGTTATTTTTTAGGTGAACAATTAATCCACGCAAGGTAACTATGAAAAAATGGTCTGTTTTGGTAATCTTCAATCAAAAAAACCTTTAAAAAAAAAAGCAAGGACCTTTTTACATTTTTACATACAGTCCAACAACGGCGAAAGAGTGGTGAGAAATAAGAAATTACAATGTTTTCTGGCGCACATTGTTATTTTTTTTTTTTAGATAAACAATTTATTTTAATAAACAAAAGTTTATTGGAAAAAATAAAAATAGTTTATTTTGGTAATTTTCAATCAAAAAACCTTTAAAAAAGTGAGGACCTTTTTACATACAGTCCAATGATGAAAGAGCAGTGAGAAATCAGATATTACAATGTTTGCTTGGGCACATTGTTATTTTTTAGGTGAGCAATTAATCCACGCAAGGTCATTCTATGACAAATGGTCTGTTTTGGTAATCTTCAATCAAAAAACCTTTAAAAAAATAGTGAGGACCCTTTTTACATTTTTATATACAGGCCAAGGGCGAAAGAGCAGCGCAAACTCAAAAATTTGCTGGTGAACTTTGTTCATTTTTAGGTGAACAGTTAATCCACACAAGGTAATTATATTAAAGAATAGTTTGTTTTGGTAATCTTCAATTAAAAAAAACTTTAAAGAAAAAGTGGTGCCAATCAGATACTACAATGTTTTGCTGGTGCACATTGTTATACTGTTAGTTTGCTATGCAAATAATGTGCAAAGAAAGCCCCACCCTTACTCAATATTCCGTTTCAGTACATCAATATACTGAAATAAAAGTCTCAGCAACTTCCAGTTCACATGGTCTTTAAAGGGATAGTTCACCTAAAAGTTATGTTATTAATTACTGACTCTCATGTTCCAAAGCCCAGACACCTTCGTTCATCCTTAAAACACAGATTAAAATATTTTGGATAAAAATCCTCCATAGACAGCAAAAAGGTCAATCCAGAACAAACATTGTCAATACATTGCATGTGCCTTCATAATATTCGGACTGAACTACTGAAGACACGAGAATACTTTAGTGAACTTTAAGTATCATTGTTTTATTAACAGTATCTGTTCTTACTTCTCCACATGGATTCCTTTGTGTGACTTCCTCTGTTTAAAACAAAGAGGTAATACAGAGGCAGAATAAACTGTTGAATAAAGTTATTTTAGTTTTGTGTGCACACAAATGTATTCTTGCAGCTTCATAATATTGAGATTGAACCACTGAAGGCATACGGCCCATTTCTTCTGTACTTTGAATGATGTGGAATCATTGCTGTCTATGGAGGATGAGAGAGCTCTTGAATTTAATCTGAAATATCTTAAGCTGTGTTTCAAAAATGGACAAAGGTTCTCTGTGGTTTGGAACTACGTGAGAGTTAGTAATTAATAACAATGTACATTTTTGTGTGAACAATGCAATTTTGTGCCAGCATGACTTATTTTCTGGTGGGGAAAATATTGTATGATCTTTGTATTTGCTTTGATATTTAAAAAATGTAATAAAAAATCTAATTCTAAATCTAATTAGCTCCATCACCCATATTAGAAACTCTCATACAGCTAAATTAAAATGTTTTCTTTAATGTTATATAAAGCATAACATTCATTCATTCCTTCATTTTCTTTTCGGCTTAGTCCCTTTATTAATCTGGGGTCGCCACAGCGGAATGAACCGCCAACTTATCCAGCATATGTTTTACGCAGCGGATGCCCTTCCAGCTGCAACCCATCACTGGGAAACATCCACACACACTCATTCACAGACATACACTACGGACAATTTTAGCTTACCCAATTCACCTATAGCGCATGTCTTTGGACTTGTGGGGGAAACCGGAGCACCCGGAGGAAACCCACGCCAACACGGAAAGAACATGCAAACTCCACACAGAAATGCCAACTGACCCAGTCGAGGCTCGAACCAGCGACCTTCTTGCTGTGAGGCGATCGTGCTACCCACTGCGCCACTGTGAGGCCAAGCATAACATTATAAATCTAAATTAAAATATAAAAACATTACCTAGATTAAGGTTAATGCCGCTGAACAGATTTTTTACAACACATTTTTAAATCATTTTAATTTCTAATGTCTTAAATTATGACAGTATTTATTTATGGTGTTATTTAGCAAAATACTAGTATTCAGCTTAAAGTGCAATTTAAAGGCCTAACAAGGTTAATTAGGCAAGTTAGTGTAATTAGGTTAGATAACAGTTGTTTCTTCTGCTTTAATAAAAAAATTCCTAAGCAGACTAATAACACTGACCTTAACGTTGTTTTTCATTCATTCATTTTGGCTCAGTCCCTTTATTAATCAGGGGTCGCCACAGCGGAATGAACCGCCAACTTATCCAGCATATGTTTTACGCAGTGGATGCCCTTCCAGCTGCAACCCATCACTGGGAAACATCCATACACACTCATTCACACACATACACTACGGACAATTTAGCTTACCCAATTCACCCATACCGCATGTCTTTGGACTTGTGGGGGAAACCGGAGCACCCGGAGAAAACCCACGCCAACACAAGGAGAACATGCAAACTCCACACAGAAA
>CAIGQW010055694.1:3296942-3335469 GCA_903798125.1 Danio choprae | reverse complement strand
AACCTTCTTGCTGTAATTAACATTGTTTTTAAAAAAAAAAAAAAAAAATATTTTTTTATTCCAAAAAAAAAAAAAAAAAAAGACTTTCCAAAAGAAAATATTATATTATAGGAATTACCGTAAAAATGTCCTTGCTCCCATGAATATGACTTAAGAAATGTTTGAAAAAGAATATAAACACGCAGGATGGCTAATAAATTTGCCTTCAACTGTATGTGTTGAAACATACCAACAAAAGTGTGAAAAGGGTCAGTCAAATGCATAATACACAAAACTTTGAGGAGAAACTCTCATCTATGACACATGCTAGTAATGAATCGCTCCACATATTGCACAGATTGTTTACACCCTGCTTCCACTAAACAGCAGTAAAGAGTCATCCGCTGATAAATCACGCCTCATTCATTGCATACAGACTGAAAGATCGTCTAATCCTGAATCATGTTTACATGGAGACAGAGCTGACGGTCTATAAATGTGTGACAGTAAATAAAGGCTACAATTAATGCAGGCTATAGTGAGCGAGTGATTAATGAATGCGTTACACACACACACACATTTCAGGATGGATGTGTGCAACTGAAACCCAGCTGTAAATGAAGAAGTTAAGCAGACAGATGTGCATTGAAGTGAACGGATGACCTGTCTCCGCTTGTATACTGTCTCATTCTGCCTCAAATCCTGTGTTGCTCGAAAATGTTTCTGCCTTCATCTAACTTCCCAGTTCCCATGGAATAAAATGGACACAGATTAGTCGTATAAAGAATTGTTCACCTAAAAACTGAAAATTACCTCATTGTTTATTCTCGCTCATGTGGTTTTTAATTCTTTAAATGAGTTTCTTTCTTCTCCTGAACACGAAGGAAGATGTTTTGAAGAATGCTGGTTGCTGGATTCCATCAACTTCCACAGTAATCTTTGTTTTTCCTACAATGGAAGTCAATGGGTGCCAGCTACTAACATTTCTCAAAATATCTTTTTTTGCATTCAAAAGAAGAAAGAAACTCAAATAGGTTTTGATTAAACAAGTGGAGGGTGAGTAAATTATGACAGAGGTTTTATTTTTGAGCCAAATTATCCCTTAAATATGGTCTTATTACGTTAACAAGACATTTTATATTTGCATATTTTAAGGAAATGGTGTAACTGTTTACCTCTGAAATGACTGATTCCATTCAAATAATTTTTTAATTTCAAAATTAATTCAGCAATAGTGTTGGATTGAACAAAACTGACAAGAAAAACGTTTGTAGTATAACTAAATAATTAATTAAGCTCAAATAAATGTAGCTTTTTTAAAGCGATAGTTCACTCAAAAGTCACCATTATAATCACCATTAACACCATGTCCTAACAACACGCGACGTGACAAGATTATGGTGACAAGCAATTTGTCTGTCTGCACCAAATGCAACACTACATGACAGAAACATTTAAATGCCAGACACTACACTCCAATGAATTGGTGGAGGCTTGTAATCTAATACACTACCTAACAAAAGTCTTGTCGTTGATCCCAGTTGTAAGAGCAACAAATAATAACTTGACTTCTAGTTGATCATTTGGAAAAGTGGCAGAAGATCGATTTTTCTGATGAATCATCTGTTGAACTGCATCCCAATCATCACAAATACTGCAGAACATCTATTGGAACCGGCATGGACCCAAGATTCTCACAGATATCAGTCAAGTTTGGTGAATGAAAAATCTTGGTTTGGGGTTACATTCAGTATAGTGGTGTGCGAGAGATCTGCAGAGTGAATGGCAACATCAACAGCCTATGGTATCAAGACATTTGTGCAGCCCATTACTTTACAAACCACAGGAGAGGGCAAATTCTTCAGCAGGATAGCGCTCCTTCTCATACTTCCACATCAAAGTTCCTGAAAGCAAAGAAGGTCAAGGTGCTCCAGGATTGGCCAGCCCAGTCATCAGACATGAACATTATTGAGCATGTCTGGGGTAAGATGAAGGAGGAGGCATTGAAGATGAATCCAAAGAATCTTGATGAACTCTGGGAGTCCTGTAAGAACGCTTTCTTTGCCATTCCAGATGACTTTATTAATCAGTTATTTGAGTCACTGCAGAGATGTATGGATGCAGTCCTCCAAGCTCATGGGAGTCATACACAATGCTAATTATTTTTCCACTGCACCATGACTTTATATTCTGTATTGTACATTATTTCTGTTGAAAAGTGAAAAGACTTTTGTCTAAGAAAAGTCAGACCTTACTCTCCTAATTAAATAAAAAAAAATTATAATAAATCAATGCATGATCATATTTTATTTTGGTAAAATAAGCGTAATCTTGAGGCCTTCGCCTTTCATATAAGCCACTTCTGATACCAAATGATCAACTAGAAGTCAAGTTATTATTTGTTGTGTACAAAATAAACCTCTTTAACATTATTAATAGACTACTGAGTGACTGATGTTGTCGGTTCGAACTGAGTCACAGTTCTGAATTTAATTTTGAAACCATCTACTAGTTATTTTATTTTCAAGATCTGAGGTGGTCAGTAGTATGGCAAACGCAAAATGGCATTTAAACTCACATTAAGAGCATTTAACACTGAATAAAGCCCATAATCAGTACCTGAGGTAATCATTGTCATACTAGTACTTGCTGTTATTCTGCCCTAATGTTGCAGAAATAGAAAGCATTTCTAAAAAAGACATTTCATGTGTCGATGTCGCAGTTGGTTAGGACAAAAACTCCTTTTAAGATGGAAAAGTTTTGGTGCCGTGTCGTGTGTTGTCAGGACACGGTGTTACTCACACTCAATTTGTTCTGAACCTTTATGAAGTTTCTTTATTCTGCTGAAAACAAAAGACATTTTAAAGAATGTTAGACACCAGTAGCCATCGACATCCATAGTAGAAAAAAAGATATAATGTGTAAGTCAGTAGCTTCTGGTCTCCAACATTCTTCAAAATATCTTCATTTGAAAGAACTAATAGAAAAATGAAACTCAAACAGGTTTGGAACACGTGAAAGGGCAATAAATGATGACAATTGTATTTTTTTGGTGAACAACCCCTTTACATTTCTATTCATCACAGAATCTTTAACAAGATTAATGCAAACATAGCAAAAAAAACTAAAGTTTGCCCAAAATGATTTTAAAAATTGTTAATTTATCGACATTTAATTCACACAAAATTAAACCTCAGTGAACATAATTTAAAAAAATAAATAGACCTCAAACTTGGACTTTTTGTGTTACATTGCTTGTAACTACTTCATATGTTCTATATGAACATTTCCCTCCTTTTTCTGATATTAAAAGTCTTGATTTTGAGTATTTCAGGAATTTTGTTTTAATTGGCTAACCCCCATGTACACATTTTATTTCCTTCTCTGTCTCTGTCTCTTTCTCTCTCTGTTGAATCTGGTCTCACTTACACACAGTCAGAGATGGGGGTTGATGGAGAGTCGGGGTGGCGCGTGGTGATGACATCACAGACTGTGGGGCGGCTGCCTGCCCTTTCCCGGCCTGCGAAGATGACCCAACGACAAACAACAACAGAAACAGCCAATCAGAGCTCTGATATGCACTATGGGGAAGGCCGGAGGGTGAAGCAGGACGAGAGGAGGGAGATGAGCAGAGGAACGCTTTGAGTTAGTGTGAGACTGGAGGACAGAAATAAATAGATTTAGCAATGGAGGATAATACAGGAAGAATAGTAGAAAAGATGTAAAGAAAGAGAAGTACAGATGGAGCGCAGAGCTTCTCAATTCTAGTCCTCATGACCCACCGCTTTTCATATTTTGCATGTCTCTTTAATTCGTGATTATCTCAGTTTTTTTATTTTGTTTTTATTTATTTTGTACTGTAAGTTTTTACTTCTAGTACTCTGAAAGTTTACTTCAGAGGGGAAAAACGCCATTATTTAAAAGTAATTGATTATTTTGTTTTGTTTATTATTTGACCCCTTCACTTGAACACTGAAGTAAACGCCTACTGCTATGATTGGCTAATGGTTTTGCATATTAACAGGGCTAAACGGAGTGAAGAAAAAGCAGGTGTAAATCTGATGTGGAGGTGGGGCTTATCCACCTTATTACATCATAGATAAGAACATTCCAAAACCTGTCGTTTTAATAGACTGCCTTCAATATGAGCTAGAATAACTACAACGTTTTGAGTTCTGATGACAATGTTTTTATAGTCAATTTTTAAGTTTATTTGTAGAGCTTTTTTCACAACAATTCATTTCCAATGAGCTTTACAAAAGGTAAACGTTATTAAATTACAATCTAAATTATATAAAGTTAATATACTATAATTTACTTATAGTATACAAGTTAATAAATAAAATTAATCTGATATTATACAATACAATGGACTTATATGTATTTAATTTTCTATTTAAATCTTTTTAGAAACATTGTGTTTTAGTCTCTTTTTTTTTATAGCAAACTGTGTGGTGCATATAGAGAGGAAAGAGTGTTTCCTGCAGGTGGTCTGTTAAGTTTTATAGTATATAGTATATAAAAATATATATAGTATATATTATAGTATAGAAGAATCTGATATTGCGGTATTTTATTTTTCTGTGATAAATATTACAGTATGAAGTTTCACAAGATGGTTTGAATTGCTCTATTTGATGGTTTTCTGGGGAGTCTAACAGTATTTAGGTACAGAAATTGAATAAAATCTCAATGGAAAAAATTATTTAATTCTTATTTTGTCTCACTTCAGAAAAATATCAAAAACATATTAAATTAATTTAAAAATATTGTTTTGTACCTTCAGAAGTATAAGTCAAAATGTAGTTTTTCCTAAAAACAAGCAAAATGATCTGCTGATAGGGTGAGTAAAATAATCTTTAGTTTTAAAATGTGGTTATTTGGACTAGAAACAAGACAATAATACTATGGGGTTTTTTTCTCTATAAACAGTATAAATATTTAAATACAATTAATCTTTGTTACTCTAATCTTAGTCTCCAAACATCATCATTTTTTGTGGCCAAATATTTTAAACTCTCGTGAAATGCACAGTCACGGGTCTTAAAAACACCTGCAAATTATAAACTTTCACTCTATTATGGTTAAACGTAGTGTAATCCGCCGGCCCTACACCACCCAACCTGCTCCAAGCTGGCATCGAATCAGTGACTCTTCGTATGGGAATCGGTTGCTCTAACAAGGCGGCTGAAGACCATTAGCAGTGACTCTAAATGTCTTCTGTGGCTCCTGGTCACCTATGATTCAGACTCAACATTGCATATCTTGCGATGTGACTTTTGCAGATGCGCATATTGCGGTATCAAACCTGAAACTATAGTGTGCAGCACTAATTTACAGTACTATGACCTCTTATAAAAGTCACAAGATCAGGGACATTTGGAGCCATGTCAGAAACCGTGTCTGAGTATGGCAATATATCAGCGAATTTGCAGTGATGTAAACAGCGGGAGCTATAAAACAGAAAGTTTCATCATGAACACTACACCTACCATCCAGTAAAATGTCCCGTTTATGAATTGAAGCTTATTTATCGTATTATTTGATAACATAGAGAGCATAAACACCTACTTTTCTTGCTTATTTAGTTCAAAATAAAACCCTATTTAGTTGTTCATACAAAAATGTACATTTACAATATAGATCATTTCAATGTAGTGATGTCATTGGCCCATGAACATTTCCTTCTTGTTGTCAAACTATTGCATAATTGTAACTTAATTGTAATTTAATTATAACTTAGCACTATAACAGGGATCATAACATTATTTATCAATATGTAGATCTTTTTGGATTCTCAGAAGCTTCAGAAATTAAATATGTATAACAGGAAATATGTTAGGACCATTGTTATTGTTTACATCCCTCAAAATGGTCTATAAAGAACGTCCTCATTGTCCTCAATGGAAAAACGTCAAAACTTGAATTTACAAACAACAGCATTACATAAAATCTTTGAAAGTAGATTACATTACGCTCAATGCAGTAACGTTTCAACCATTAAACAATTATTAATATTTGCTAGATTGTTCTTAACCTGTTTAGCGATGTTAGTTTGTGTTAAACATAAATAAATCTAAATCTTTTTATAGAAATGTCTCTTGTTGGTCGTTAGGTATGATATTTGATTCATGTTTTGCGATTCTGAACTTCCGTTAAGGGACAATAGTGAGCATCTGATTTTCACGGTGCGTTCTGACACTTTTTAAGGCACACTGGAAGATTTTAGCGATTGAGACAGCCTTTAAAAATGGCTGACTCCTTAATTAGTGCACTGACTACTGAACAAAGAACTGGATTGAGACACCCCCTAGTGTTCATTGATCCCTACTCCTTGAGCTCAGGAAATCGTTACTTTATTTCAGAACCATTCATGGATTTGAAACAAAAAACTAAAGTGATAAGAGAAACATTCAGGAACAGAGGGGCGCGAGGACCGGAATTAAAAACCATTGCTTTTAAAGTAACAAAGAGAAGATTCAGATGGAGGAAATGATGAGATAAGGTGAGCTGAAAAATGCTTTGAACATTACAGGAGGAGTTTAGAGGGGTCGTAAGCACATAAAAATCAAATAAAAGACAGTTATTGTCAAAAAAATAAAAACAAATAAAAGCAAAGCCATGCACAGCAGACTCTGGCATAGCAGCAATGGATCTGCGTGCACAAATAGTCATAGCAGATGCTTGAACAAAGTGTCCTTTTCAAAAGCATGCAGTGACAGGAAGTGATCTCACACAGAGGGTGATCCCACATTTAGTCAGATCTCTGTGACAGGTGCAAACAACTCATGCAGTGGCCATGTTGTTTATGAATACACACGCGTACACAAATATGATCACTCTCCAGATTCATCCCACTCACATGACCCACACACACACCAGCTCAGTGCCAAAGACTGTGTGTGCGCACTAAAATATTACCAGTTACGCTAAACAGCTTCTAAGAAACCTTGTGTTTTTTCCCTTTTATGGGTCAACCGGTATCTCCCCCAAAACAGCTGTTTTACCATTTATTACAGTGGGGAAAATAAGTATTGAACACGTCACCATTTTTCTCAGAAAACATATTTCTAAAGATTCTGTTGACTTGAAATTTTCACCGGATGTTGGTAACAACCAAAGAAATCCATATATGCAAAGAAAACAAAACTGATTAGTTACAAAAAAGTAGAGAACACATGGAGAAAGGAAAGTGTATAAAGGCAGTGAAAGCCCAGACAGCAGCTGAAATCTCTCAGTAGTTATTCAGCAACCCTCTGCCCTTCATCATTGTAAATGAATATTAGCTGCTTCAATCCAACATCTACATTATCAGGATGATGAAGATGAAACCAGGGGGGTCAATTCAGCAAAACAATGATTCAAAACTCTCAAATGCTTTAGGAGAAAGAAAATAAAGCAGCCCAGCCAACCACCTGACTTGAATCCAATAAAAAATACAAATTAATAATCAGATTTGATAGACGAGACCCACAGAACCATCAAGATTTTGACACTCTGTTGAAGTCTGTGGAAAACTCACACCTGAGCAATGCATGCGACTTCATTCTCCATATGGGAGGCATCTTTAAGCTGCCATCACCAAAAAAGCCTTTTATATAAAGTATTAAATACATTTCAGTAGTTCAGCACTTTCTCCTTGTGTCAGTTCATTGTTATTACACATAACTAATTGTTCAGATGTTTTTGTTTTGTTTTATTTTTGTGTTTGTATTGTTTGAGTTTTTATCAAAACCTGGATCAACTCCATGTCAGCAGCTCCTTTAGAAATATTATTCCCAGGAAAAAAACATGATGTGTTCAATACTTATTTCCCTCACTGTATGTTTTTATGATCAACTGTCAGATCAGTAAATAATCAATATAGTCAAATGCAGTCAGATTACTCTTACAAAAACACAGGAAACGCAAACTTACGATAACTATAATTAAATTATACTTGAGGATGTTTGAGAACACACATTGGTGTATACACAGCAAATAAAAATGATTTTGTCTTATAGTCAAAATATCTACAAATTCTTACATTTTCTGGACAATTAAATATATGGTTTGGTTTTCAAAAATAATTAGTCAAAATAAAGTGAGTTTTTCCATAAAACAAGCTACATTATCTGCCATTGGGTTCAATAAAATAATCTTATTTTCGATTAGACATTTAGAAACGAGTCAAAAACTCAAAGTAAGAAAAGCATTTTTGCATTGTGCGTTAATACTTTAATGCACGGCAGTGATTTACACTTCTGTGATACTTAAACATGGATTATAATTGAATTTCACCTTAATAAGAATGTCAATGCTTTTGCAAATAATCTCATTTGGGATTCACTGATAAATAAATGACCTATAAAAGAGGCCGTTCTCCTTCATTTACTGCAAGGTGATAGGTCTGCTAGTGATATAGCAGCTTTGAAGTTTCTAAGCAGTTTGTAATAATCACTAAAAACAGAACTAATGAATTAAGTAAATCAAATTATTTAAATTTTAACAATATCTGCTTTAAAATAATGGTAGCGTTGAAAGGAGATGAGTTTATAAGTAGCTGTAATTAACATTAGGGTGGATATTTCATGCGTTTGTAACATACTATTTCTATTACGCCACTTTTTAGAAGATTCAACTTAAGTCTCGGGTGTAAATGTGTGTGTGTTTTTAAATCATGCTACTAATTCTTGTGCATTCTTTTGACACTGCAGGTCTTCATCGACAAACTATATTATCTGCATGTGTTTTAAATCCTTGAATGCAGTGATTCTTACTGATCTTTACTAATAGGATTTGTGGCATCACAGTAGTGGCAAATCAACTATCCGTAATAAAAACAGTGTACTTTTGTGCTATTGTGTACTTTATTGGCTAAGTGAATTGTAAAAAAAATAGGTCTCCTTTTAAAATATAAAGTAAAATTTGAAAAATATTAATATTATTGTCCTCATGCATCAATGACTAAAGGCATAGTTCAGCAAAACAAATGAAAATTCTGTCATCATTTACTCACCCTTATTTCAAGCCTTTAAGATTGTTTTTCTTCTGTTAAACAAAAATAAAGATATTTTGAAACATGCTGGAAACCTGTAACCATTGACATCCATAGTATTTTTTTCCTTCTGTGGATGTCAATGGTTACACGTTCCTAACATTCTTGGAAATATCTTCATTTGTGTTCAACAGAAAAAACCATCATATAAAAGTTTGGAAGCGCACGAGGGTGAATAAATAGTGAGTAATTTTTGCGTGAACTATCCCTTTAAGTATATGAACAGGTCTTGCATATAAAGTCAGTGTTTTACATCCTTTTTATCCAATCAGCTGTTCTGAGGGAGATGCAAGAGGCACAAGTGGTCACTTACCTGCTCACTCACAAGTAATACATATATGATGTGACAAACCAGATTTTCTCTTTTAACTGTGTCTCATCTGTTCTGTTGACAATCCTCATTAGCTAAAGCTGAGCCCCATCCTTTCATACCTGGTTGCCGGACATTTGTGGCCCCCACAAAGCTGATGAGGGTGACATCAGAGGCGCCCCCAGACTCCAGGGGAATGGGGTGCACACGGAAATGCTCCAGCATGTCAAAAATAGACTGGAACCAGAGATGCTGCACGCGACACTGTCCGTCCTCGTTCAGAGAGAGACGCAAGTGCTGGGTGGAAGATGCCAGAGCAGAAGCATGAGGTATTTACTCGCTTAAATCATTCCTAGATACACTTGTGATGCAACTCCTAATTAAAAGGTACAGTTGACGTCAGAATTATTAGCCCTCCTGAATTATTAGCCCCCCTGTATATTGTTTTAGACACAATTTCTGTTCAAAACAGAACACATTTCTAAACATAGTCTTAATAACTAATTTCTAATAACTGATTCATTTTATGTTTGCCATGATGACAGTACATAATATTTTACTAGATATTTTTCAAGATACTTGTATTCAGCTTAAAGTGACATTTACTTTACTAGGTTAATTAAGCAGGTTAGGGTAATTAGGCAAGTCATTGTAAAAAAAGGTTTGTTCTGTAGACAATCAAAACAAATATTGTTTAAGGGGGTTAATAATATTGACCTTAAAATTGTATAAAAAAATGTATAACTGCTTTTATTGTAGCCAAAATAAAACAAATAAGACTTTCTCCAAAAGACAAAATATTATAGGAAATACTGTGAACAATTCCTTGCTCTGTTAAACATCATTTGGAAAATATTTGAATAAGAATAAAGAAAAATCACAGGAGGGCGAATAATTTGGACTTCAACTGTATATTACAGTATGATATTGTTGGTTTATATAATATTAAAAGACAAAGGGATTATTCATCCAAAAATGAAAATCCTTATTCATAAGTCATTATTTTACCACTAAAAATTGTACAAGATTTTGTTTGTAACAAAAGCATTGGTTTAGAATAAGTAAAGGGAGAGAAAATAACATAATTTCCATTTTTGGGGGAACTATCCCTTAAAGCACAGATGTCAAACCCAATTCCTGAAGGGCCGCAGCTCTGCACAGTTTATTTCCAACCCTAATTGAACACACCTGATCAAACTAACTGAGTCTAATTCAGGCTTGATTGAAACCTACAGATAAGTGTGTTTGAAGCAGGGTTGGAACTAAACTGTGCAGGGCAGTGGCCTTCCGTTTAGGAGTTTGACACCCCTGTCTTAAAGCGATAGTTCTCCCAACACTGAAGATTTTGTCATAATTTTCTCACCCCTTTACTTGTTTCAAACCTTTATGAATTTCTTTCTTCTGTTAAACACAAAAGAAGATATTTTGGAAAACGTTGGACCATTGAACTCGTTTTTCCTACAATGAAAGTCAATGGTTACAGTTTTTCAGCATTGTTCAAAATATCTTCTTTGGTGTTTAACAGAAGAAAAACAGTATTACGAAAATGATTAGAACCACTTGAGGTTGAGTAAATTTTCATTTTTGGGTGAACTATCCCTTTAAGTCATTTCATTCACGTATACATGGTACAAAAGTTTCTGTTTCAAATTATCTTTCTACTCATCAAAGTCCTTGTAAAAACTGTATAGCTGTTTTTAAGCAAAAACAAAGTAATAAACATAAGCATAAGTTATATAAACAAACACAACTAAAAAGCAGCACAACTTTCTAAAGATTGATAAGGAGAAATGTTTTTACTAGTACCAAATCAACACATTACACTGATTTCCGAAGGATCATATGACACTCGAGTAATGATCCTGAAAATTCAGCTTCGCCATGAAAGGAAACATTACATCATGCAACGACATTAAACAAATGCAACATTGGTGAGATCTTGTAAAAACAAAAAGATATCATATTTTAATAATTCATATCTAATTTAATAATTCAAAATAGTTTCATATTTACCTTTGCTTTTCCCTGGAAGTTGAAGGTGAGCACATACTCCCCCCGCCGTGTCTCACTCTGCCGCACGAGGAATACTCCATGACTGGCCATGCCACCGGCCAGCACCAGCTGAGCCGCTTTAAGACGCGAGAGTGTGCCGTGAAACCACTGACACTCGCTCAGAGGATGTTCCACCGTCTCAGACACAGACACTTCAGAGAACAGGAACGACCCTGTTGGAAACCAGAAACAAACTCAATACCTCTGTGCTTTGTGTACGATAAGAGTAAGAGTCTGTGTCACAAGTTGGAAATCAATTTAATGCTTTACCCACTTTGGAATACAAGGAGTGAAATGTTGATACAGCATAGTATCGCAATATTTTCCATGGTAAAACTACAATAGCATATCGATACGTAGATGTTCATATTGATATATACACTACCTGACAAAAGTCTTGTCGCCTTTTTTTAGGAAGTTTTAGGAAGAACAAATAATAACTTGACTTCTAGTTGATCATTTGGTATTAAAAGTGGCTTTTATGAAAGGCAAAGTCCTGTAGATTACGCTTATTTTACCAAAATAAAATATGATCATGCCTTGATTTTTAATTAATTAGGACAGTAAGGTCTGACTTTGCTTAGACAAAAGTCTTGTCACTTAACAGAAATAATGTACAGTATAGAATAAAAAGTCATGGTGCAGTGGAAAAATAATTAATATTGTGTATGACTCCCATGAGCTTGGAAGACTGCATCCATACATCTCTGCAGTGACTCAAATAACTTATTAATAAAGTCATCTGGAATGGCAAAGAAAGCGTTCTTACAGGACTCCCAGAGTTCATCAAGATTCTTTGGATTCATCTTTAATGCCTCCTCCTTCATCTTCCCCAGACATGCTCAATAATGTTCATGTCTGGCGACTAGGCTGGCCAATCCTGAAGCACCTTGACCTTCTTTGCTTTCAGGAACTTTGATGTGGAGGCTGAAGTATGAGAAGGAGCGGTATCCTTCTGAAGAATTTGCCCTCTCCTTTGGTTTGTAATGTAACGGGCAGCACAAACATCTTGATACCTCAGGCTGTCAATGTTGCCATCCACTCTGCAGATCTCTCGCACGCCCCCATACTGAATGTAACCCCAAACCATGATTTTTCCTTCACAAAACTTGACTGATATCTGTGAGAATCTTGGGTCCATGCCGGTTCCAATAGGTCTTCTGCAGTATTTGTTATGATTGGGATGCAGTTCAACAGATGATTCATTAGGGAAAACCTACCTTCTGCCACTTTTCCAAATGATCAACTAGAAGACAAGTTATTATTTGATGCTTTTTATCAGGTAGTGTAGGTGTCAAATGATCTCTACAAAAATATGTTTGTCATATACAGAGTTGTACATACACCACAGCATAGAGCACATGTGATTAATTGCAAAGTTTAAGCATAACTAAGTGAAAGTATCATTTGCGCATGTTTTTAACTTTAAAGCATTCAGAAATGCCAACATTTGTCGCTTTAAAAAAGATCATATATATTTAATTGTCTGTACCTGAATACTATTAGACTCCTCAGATAAACATAAAGCACTGTTTAATTCATTTGTGTCTTTGTTCTTGTAATTTATATTTTATACAGATGTACTCCTGAAAAAAATAAAATAAATCACCCCAATTAATCTTTAAAAAAGGGGTTTCATTACAAAAGACCTTTTCTGGTGAAGGTGTTTTCATATAACAATAAATATCTCAGATTAATAAAACAGCAATATTAGTTTTTTCCAAGTTTGTGCATCAGAATTGTGTGCGTGTTAACTGTAGTATGGCACCTGTGGCATCAGGGGTTTCAGCAAAAGGTGTGCCGAGACTGGCTCCGCCCCCACCAAGCAGCCGACTATCTGATTCGTCCAGAGGGGCACGGGGCGGTAATTCAGGAGGTAGAGGCTCCAGCTGCGGAGAACCACCCACTCCACCATAGCACACTACAGTGAAAAAACAATAACTGTAACATCACCATCTGTTGTTCCTGCTAAAAATCTGTAATTTTACTGACACATAAAACATATCAAAACTAAGGATCAGAGACTTTTAAAGAGGACCTATTATGCAAAAATCATATTTATAAGATGTTTAAACACAGTTGTGTGGCAACAGTCTGTGAATATAACCAACTTCTAATAATAAATATGTACAGATTTTATTTTTTTAAATCACACTTGATAAAAACAGTCTGCAGAAACACTTTGATTGACATTCTCCCTTTGTACGTGTCATCAGAGGGGGAAGCCCTGCCCATCATTAGCATAGAATGTTAGTCTTGTTTTTGAATCTGCCACTATGCTGATACAGACATTTGTAGCTCCGCCCTCATTCGAAAAAGAGCACAATCTCATTTGAAAATAAAGCGACAGTCCCCAAAATGGCACAATTAGGATCAAAGCCTAAAAGGGGCAGATTCAAAGAGTTATAAAACATTATTTGTGTTGTATTTTGAGCTGAAACTTCACATACACACTCTAGGGACATCAGAGACTTATTTTACATCTTGTAAAAAGAAGGTCTCCTTTAAAACTTCTGTTAATCACAGAACTACTGTGGTCTCGTTTTAGCACTGGCAAACCTCATGTAAGCGGATGTAGCATTACACATACTGTCCTGAATGCGGCTGACCACATCATGGTGACATCATCTCTGAAGGCTTACCTTGAGACAGGCGGTCACTGAATTCCGGCGTACCGCTGAGGTCAGTAAGAGCACTGCCACACACTCCATCAACATCCTCTTGCTCACTGATGGGAAGAGTCAACGGGTACATTTCAGATTGTGTCATACAAGAATGCTCGACTAACTACTGAGAAAGATCTCATTATAACCTTTTCATGTTCCTGCTCTTTCTAGTTATACAAACCATGAAAACCTACCTCAAACAGATAGCGTTTCTGATGTCGCTGAGCCAAGCTCTCATCTGAACCGCTTCTCTGGTCTCGATCACATACTGAGCCTGACCTTCCATCTAAGGAAAAACACAGAGACATCAGATGTACAGACATTCAATTCAAATTGATTTGTATTTTCTGTGGAATCTAACAGTATTGAGGTACAGAAATTCAATAATATTATATACAATAATAGATCAAATAACACTGTATAGAGTAAAGTCTTCATTGTATACATAATAGCATACAATTGGTTTATATACCTTTATAACCTCTTGGTTTAAGTTTGCTTAAACCTTACTGTGGCGAGTGAGGCTGGGCTGAGAGCCTTGAGGGCGTACAAGGCGGGTGGCGTGAGTGAGATAATCAGAGACACCTGGACGCATCACTTGCCTCGAGTCTCACGGAGGAGCCCTGGAAGCTAAAAGAGGCCAACACCAGCGCTAGACGACAGAGGACCGAGCCCGGACATATTATGTGACTGTTACTTTCCAATTGTTTTGTTTAATTTGTTATTAAATTATTATGTGCGTCGTTTCTCCGCCTCCTTCCCGGCGGCCAGGTGGCCATTAACATTATTACACTAACACGGGTCATAAAAACACATCCAAATGAAAATCTTTCACTCTATTTTAGGCTTAAACTTTGCGATGACCCAACAAATCATATGTTCTAGACTGTAATGCTGATCAACTACAATCCCAACTTTACATTGCAGATTTACAAAATGTACACTATATTACATTACAGTCAAAATCAGAGAAGTTAAGGAGTTGTGTATAGGGTGGACAGTATATAAACATAGTTATGACATAACATAAACAGGACATGGGATGTTATTTTACAAAGATCGGGATCTCTTTGAAAGGTGTAACAACACAGGATTTAACTATGTGCAAAGTGACCACAAATTACAGATTTATTAGGTCATTATTAGGTTAATTTTTCATTGGTTCGTTTCACTTTGTTGATTTTGCACCGCTAAAACAAACAGTTCCATGTGCTACACATGAGATTTAATGTTTTTTTACTTTATTATTAACAATGTCTATTCTGAATTCATCGATCTAACAAATTTTATTTTACTAAATTTGTCCAATCTCCATGGTGAATTTTAATTATGACGTCAAGTTTGTGTGTAAACACATGATATTGCAGGTCACAGTGGTAAAATAATTGTTGCATAGTAAATTTAGATTAAGTTACACTGTATTATAAACACATCAGCATTAGTTTGCCCAAAACAGAACACTGTTAATCTTTTACTCACTTGACTTTCTTTCATCTGTTAAACATAAAATAATGTTTTTAAAGAAAGTTGCAAACATGTACCCATTGACTTCCATAGTATTTGTTTTTCCTACTATGGATGTCAGTGGTTACAGGTTTTCAACTTTCTTCAAAATATCTTCTTTTGTGTTTAACAGAAAAGGTTTGGAACCACTTGAGGGTGAGTAAATTGGCATCGTTGGGTGAACTATTGCTTAAATCTTCAAAATAGAGGCATGCAGATGTACCTGTAGAAGGAAGGTGTTTTCCTTGTCTGGCACCTCTATAGCTGTAGTGCTCCTCACGTCAACAATAGAGCAGCATGGGGCAGTCAGTCTGGGCTTGGAGGACTGGAAGTATTTAAACAATAAAAGCATACATAATATAAAATTATAATCAATGGTAGAAATAATAATAAGAAGAAGAAGAAGAAGAAGAAGAAAATTTAGGTCATACATGACTATAAAACACAGATTTTTAAAGAAATGAATACTTCTGTTCAGCAATGTTCAGAATGCCTTAAAAAGGTATTCGAAAGTGAGAAAAGAACATTTTTATGTTACAAAATACTTCTGTTTTGTGACAAATGTGGTTCTCTTCATCGACAAAACTCCTGAAAAAGTAGCAACTTTCCACAAAAAAAAACCATTAAGCAGCACAACGGTATGTAACGTAGGTGATAATAATAATAATACATTTTTCCCGAGCAACTAATCAGCATATCAGAATGATTTCCGAAGGCTCAAAAAATACTTCAGTTTATTTTTCACCACAGCAATAAACGGCATTTTAAAATATATTAAAACAGAAAGAATTAAAACATTTATTTTAATTAATAACAGTTAATTAATTAATAACAGTTTTAAAAATATTAGGTGATAATAAAATACTTCTTTCAAACACATTAAAACACTTTACATAATAAATAAAAACACACTTAAATATACAGTTGAAGCCAAAATTATTGGCCCTCCTGTAAATTTTCTTTTCTTTTTCAAATATTTCCTAGATGATGTTTAACAGAGCAAGGAATTTTTCACTGTATTTCCTATAATATTTTGTCTTCTGGTGAAAGTCTTATATGTTTTATTTTGGCTAGAATAAAAGCAGTTTTAATTTTTTTTTTTTATATTTTAAGGTCAATATTATTAGTCCCCTTAAGCTATGTTTTGTTTTTGGTTGTCTACAGAACAAACCATCATTATACAATGACTTGCCTAATTACTCTAACTTGCCTAATTAACCTAATTAACATAGTTAAGCCTTTAAATTGCACTTTAAGCTGAATACTAGTATCTTGCTAAATAACTAGTAATATATTATGTACTGTTATCATGGCAAAGATAATAGAAACCAGTTATTAAAAATTTGTTATTAAAACTTATATGTTTAGAAATGTGTTGAAAACAATTATATATAATAAATTGTCTCAGTTAGAATCTGATGTTTCATTAGAGCATCTCAAAATGGCATGGGAAGATGATCTCGGAGCAGAAATTGAAAACTGCCAATGGAAGGAAGCAGAAGAACAAGTTCATTCTAGTTGTGTGTGTTTCAGGCATGGTTTAATACAATTTAAGATCCTGCACCGACTCCACTTGTCTAAATTAAAGCTCTCTAAGATGTTCCCTTACTTAGACCCACTGTGTAATAGACGCAGTCAAACTACAGCATCGCTCGGTCACATGTTTTGGAGTTGTCCTAAAAGTGTTAATTATTGGATTTTGGTTTTTCCAATTAATATCATAAGTGGTGGGAAAACAAGTATACCCTGGATCTATTTTAGCTATATTTGGTGTCAGTGATGATGCAGAATTATCAACGTACAGTGATTAGATTTATAACCCTTTTGTGGCACGTAGATTGATTTTACTGAATTGAAAACGAAAAGATCTTCCCCAATGCTCCACATTAATAAAATATTTAATGTCTTGAGAAGCTAAGACTTTCCCTTAAAAATAAAACTAAGAATCTCCATGTAATATGGAATCCATTTATTGAGTACTTTAACAAGTTAAACAGAAATTGGAAAACAAATTCAGGAGGGCGAATAATTTTGACTTCAACTATGTAAAACTAAAATGTATATATTTTACATGGAGAGGCATAAATAATTTCAATTACCTTCGGCGGGATGTAAAACTCCAGGAAATACTCCAACCCTCCATCCCCTCCATCCTTATCTCGTTCTTTCAGAACTAGGCGGCACTTGTGCCAACGCATACCCCGTCCGCCCACAGCACCCCCTATGGCTGTGGGATGTCCCGACACAGTGCTGTCTGCGCTGTGATGCAGCAGTCCAAAGGAAAAGCCTGGGAACCCGTGAGTGCTGGCGAACTCATCCGAAGACGAGCACACGGTCACTCCTCCCTCTCGCACCAGCCTGCCCAACTTCCTGGAGGCGCTGATGCTGCTGGGTGGGAGCGATGAAGGGGATAGAACCGAAGATGGAAGAGCTGTGCTGGACAGATTTGGCGGAGGAGATCGAGATAGCCGTAGTTTCTCCAACCGGTGACTCCATTTCTCCTTCTCGCCATCTCCATTGCTCCTCCGCCAGTCACGGGCCTCGGAGAACGAAAGAGAAGTGGCGCTGCTGGAGGATGAAGGGGGCAGTGAAGAGGACGAGGAGTGAGGAAGGGAAAGGGGAAGAGAGAGAGACCCCGGGAGAGAAGAGGGAACCCCCTGTAAGCCGGAGTTCCTCTTGCCGTCCTGCAGGCCAGTGGTGTAGCTGTAGCTGGAGGGAAGAGGACTGGAGTTGCTGCAGTTCTGCGGGGAGTCGCTGGAGGAGCTGCGCCAATGCAAGATGCCCCTCACACTGCCCCTGACACTCCGTCCCACACTGCGCAAAGAGAAACGCTTCTTTAATTTGTTCTTGGAGTGACCCCCAATTGGCGTCCCATTGCCTTTTGAGTTTGCTGGTGCACTGGAGGGATTGAGGCTAAGATCGGCTCTTTCTAGATCCTCTACCTCATTGTCCCGTCCTGCGACGTCCGTCTCTACCTCCTCTAGGGTTACAGGTCCTGCCCAGCTATCTTCCTCTTCCTCCAGGTCTTTATATCCCAATGGATTGTGTTTGAGCGCCAATCCCCTTTCCTCCCTGCGCCCATTATTTCCACCCATAGAAGACGAGCAAGATGACGAGGAGGACGGTGGGAGAATCTGTGTGTGAGCGTACGAGTCCTGAAAGCCTCCAGAGTTCTGGAATCGTTCTGTACTGCGGCTTTCCTGGGACAGAATAGGTTTTGGAGTGGCCCGTGTGTGAATGGGCGGGCATGAGGCGGTGGCGGTTTCCGCTGGTAGCAAAGACGGAGATGCTGCATCCTCCTCTAGCGAGGTAACATCTGATTGGGCAATCCAATTCACCGTACCTTCCCTACTGACACCAGTTACTTCAAGCTCGCTCTCAAAATGCCGAACAAATCTGTCTGTAAAGCGACGGCAAAAAGCTGCTGCCGAATCAGAAGAGTAATGTGGGTTCTCCTGAAGGAAGGCCCGGAAATGTCGAGCAAAATCCCCTGCGGCTACCCGGGCGTGGAGCTCACAGAACTCGGTCCAGCTGAGGCAGGGAGAGGGAGATGGCGTGGGTGTGTCGGATAACGAGGACAAGGGTTGACCTGCAGGAGTTGGAGGAGGCAAAGGCGGCGGTCTGGTGGACAGGGGCAACATCGATGGAGATGGAGGAGAGGGCGATGGAGAAGGGGACGGTGGAAGGGGAGACGAATTCGCCGCAGCCCGTGGACTTGGCGGAGTTAATAGGGAGCCGTTCATGACTGACTAATCTCAGACCAACCAATCATCAAAGACGTCAGAATGGCTGCGATCTAGGTGTGTATGGGGGACGTGCGATCTGTTCATCAGGCTACGGTTTTATGATAGACTCGAATTCTAAAAACCTGACCAAAAATATGTGGCCTGATAAAAATGACTGCGAATCGTCTTCCCCCATTTAAAGAAAATTACTTGGCTCTGTAATTGTCTAAAGAACTTCACATTCTATACACAATAATGTGTGTATGTAGGAGTAAAACTAAAACATGTCAGGAGCAGCAAGCTGAGCTGATGATGGTAGTTTTTAGGTGGTCTCTGGTTTACGGCTCAATGAGGATCCTGCGCTTGGGATTTGCAACCTAAAAGAGAAGTAAAGAGATATTTAAATATAAATATATATTATTGCTGTCATTTTCATCTAAAAATAATAACAATACCATCTTAATGAAAAAACAGTTTTTCAAAGCAAAGACTTTTTTTCTAAAACACAATATTTTAGCTAGGTGACCCAATCTTTTTTATTCTGTCCTCATTTATTTACTCACTCTAATGGTGTTACAAATCTCTTTGAGGAGATAGATGGCAGGACGACAACTTTCCTTTTGTGGAAAAAAGACGCAATGAATGTGGAAGACAGTCTTTCTGCCTTTTGTGCTCCACAATACACCATAAAAGTCGTGTAGGTTTGGAAACATCATGAAAGTGAGAAACTAAAATTGTTTTTGCTAAACATCTCAATTTCAATACATATTTAACAAATAATAACATCCATGCTGTTTTTTCATGATTAAATACGATGTTTTGTCTGCATTTTGTTTTTTGTTTTTTTACATATAACAAGTTTCCTATACAGGTATAATAAGGACATTTTACAATCTCTACAAGCCGTTTTATCAACACTGACTATTATCAACCTAAGCACAAGCTTTGAAGCGCTTTCAGAAAAATGTGACATTTACAAGCTATGTGTCATGCCTGAAGGATGTAGATGGAAGCGTTGTTTTGCTTTTGAGCTGTGAGCCTCAATCCTCCACCTGATATCCGAAGAACGTGCTGAGTGCTAATATCTCATTTATTTTTATTACAGAGACACCCACAGCCAACAAACGGAGCATCTCTGAACATTTAAACGCGGGCAAATCCAAACTTACACACTGATTTGAAACCTGTTTAGACTATTTACATGACGCAGAAATTATGCTCACAAGCCCCTGCTATAACTCACCATTTTCAGGCCACGGTGTAACTCGAGGCCGGTGCAGTTGTTCGCTGTAAAGAAAACACACCACGCTTAAAGGCCCGTCAGTAGTATTTACAATTAATAGATGCTTAAAAGAAAACCACACCATGCTAAAAACACACTTCACCGGGCTAGCTGTCTGACAGAAGTTTAATTATCATAACACGCTCTCACGCTGATAATGTCAACACACCGAGCTAATTCGGGTTAGCCTGCTAACTTTAGCCCATGAAAACACTTGCTAGTCTTGCTAACGATCTTTTTGCAACGGGAAAAACAATGTCGCATCAACTTACCTTTTTTGCACATATGGCGCGATTTGTTCGTTGGCCTTAGTGAAATCCAAATAGGTTTCAGTGCAAACGTATTTTTGAGCTAGCCTGGTGCTAACAAGCTAACACAGCACTGCTAATAAATTATGTTTGAGCTGCTGGTCAGCTAGCTGGCTGTATTGCTAAGCAGGCACTGTGTCTGCCAATGTTTACATTAATATTCATTCCTCTCCGTCTAGCTGTCCCCTGTTGATGCTAAACTTATTGATGAATCATATTGTATCTATTTATTTATAAGGGCTTTGCGACGACTCTTGTTGCAGGTATGTGAATATTTCTCTGCCTGCTGTCCCAATCAGTCTCTCGCGATATAGTGGGAGAGGGTGTAGGTTAGGGGGACAGGGAGTGTTGGAGAAGGGGGATTTTCAATGGGAGAAAAAAAACACTGAGGAAGAGGGATGTGCAATTTTAGGAGGAGCCACATTGGACAGTTGTATGAAAAAGTAAAACAAGGATATTGCTCAGACTCATGGTTGAGTCATATACAAACATGGAGGTTGCAACACATTGAACTTGAGATAGCTTCTTGATTATTTCAGTAAGAGTTGAGGATGAGTGCTGAATAAAGCTTTCCTTTGATGTATGATTTTAGATTTGGCCAAGATACAACTATTTAAATATATGGAATAATTGGATAAAAAAAATGTAAAGAAAATTTGCCTTTAGCTGTCTAAATGAAGTGTTTAGCAATGTATATTACTAATCAAAAATTAGGTTTTGATATATTTACAGTCAAATTTGAGAGTTAAAAAATGTAAATATTTAGAAAATTGCACTTGGGCATCTTAATAAAGTGCTGAGCAATATATATTACTAATCAAACATTAAGTTTCAATATATTTACAGTATAATAGGAGAGTTAAAATAATTAAAATATTGAGAAAATTGCACTTGGGTGTCTAAATGAAGTGCTTAGCAGTATATATTACTAATCAAACATTAAGTTTTGATCTATTTACAGTATATTATAAGGGGTTAAACAATTAGAATATTGAGAAAATTGCCGTCTAAATGAAGTGCTTAGTAATATATTACTAATAAAAAATTAAGTTTTGATATATTTACAGTGTAATATGAGCGTTACAAAAATAATATTGAGAAAATTGCATTTGGGCGTCTAAATGAAGTGCTGAGCAATATATATTACTAATCAAAAATTAAGTTTTGGTATATTTACAGTATAATATGAGAGTTAAAAAAATAAATATTGAAAAAATAACACTTGGTACAAACACTTGGTAAAATAAGTACGTAGCAATATATAATACTAATCAAATGTTGCGTTTTTATATATTTACAAAAGGTCATTTACAAATGTCTTCATGAAAACATGATCTTTACTTGATATTCTAATGACTTTTTGCATAAAAGAAAAAAAAATCATTTTACTTATACAGGGGCGACGCGGTGGCGCAGTGGATAGCACAATCGCCTCACAGCAAGAAGGTCGCTGGTTCGAGCCTCGGCTGGGTCAGTTGGCATTTCTGTGTGGAGTTTGCATGTTCTCCCAGTGTTCGCGTGGGTTTCCTCCGGGTGATCCGGTTTACCCCACAAGTCCAAAGACATGCAGTATAGCTAAATTGTCCGTAGTGTATGGGTGTGAATGGGTGTGTGTGGATGTTTCCCAGTGATGGGTTGGGACTGGAAAGGCATCCACTGCGTAAAACATATGCTGGATGGGTTGGCGGTTCATTCCGCTGTGGCGACCCCGGATTAATAAAGGGACTAAGCCAAAAAGAAAATGAATGAATGAATGAATGAATGAATATATATATATATATATATATATATATATATATATATAATTTATTTATTTATTTAAATTTTTTTTTTGCTATTCCCACAAATATATCAGAGCAACTTATGACTGGTTTTTGGATCACAATTAATATGTGCAAATTGTAAAGTAATGTAATTTGCAGTTATTCAGCATTGATTGTGTATGGCCAAACACACAATACACTTTACAATAGTACGAGGGGGTCTCTCCTCATTACATAATAATATCTCATATCAATAATATTTCATAAATCATTGTGTAAATTAAGAACTTTAGATTTTAGTGAACTTATTTTGACTTTTTGCTGACGTCCATATGTTTACATTCTGGATTTTCAAAGCGTGTGGTTGTGTACTCATGGAAATTCACAGGAAAATGTCAATGGGATGCTGGGTTTATTTTTGTTTACATCAAAGAGGTAAGGAATTTGAGCTCCACAGAACAATAAAGCACAAATAAACAATCATTAGACTTAAGTACGCCAGCTTGACTTTCTTCTCACGGCACAGTAAACACTGCAGTCCCACAACAGAAAAGCACAAAAAATGTGGGTATACTGCTTTCCCACTAAATATCATATTTTTATGTATGGTTTATAATGATAAGCAATTAATGCGTGAATCTGATCACGGTCTAAGCCAGAGGTTTTCAAACTGCCCTGGAAAATGTTTGGGTAAAAACAGTGAAACAAAATCAATGCAAATTAACTTAACTAAACAATTTCATTCACAAAATGAGATTAGACAAATAAAAACAAATTAAGATATTTAAATATTGGTTTCTCTGCACGGTATTTTGATTAAAATACTTTAATAATTATGATCATTACAAAATAATTTATTCAAAATTATTCAACAGATTAAATCAAATAAATATAAAAAAAATTAAATATTAAATATAAATGAAATGTAATAACATAACTTAATAAAAAGCATTTTCCAAATGACAGTTTTGACCTATTTGTAAACACCTATTTATAATCATTCATTTTCTTTTCGGCTTAGTCGCTTTATTAATCTGAGGTCGCCACAGCGGAATGAACCGCCAACTTATCCAGCATATGTTTTACGCAGCAGATGCCCTTCCAGCCGCAACCCATCACTGGGAAACATCCATACACACTCATTCACACACATACATTCATTCATTCATTCATTTACATTTCGGCTTAGTCCCTTTATTAATCTGGGGTCGCCACAGCGGAATGAACCGCCAACTTATCCAGCATATGTTTTACACAGCGGATGCCCTTCCAGCTGCAACCCATCTCTGGGAAACATCCATACACTCTCGATCACACACATACACTACGGACAATTTAGCTTACCCAATTCACCTATACCGCATGTCTTTGGACTGTGGGGGAAACCGGAGCACCCGAAGGAAACCCACACCAACACGGGAAGAACATGCAAACTCCACACAGAAATGCCAACTGACCCAGCCGAGGCTCGAACCAGCGACCTTCTTGCTGTGAGGCGATCATGCTACTCACTGCGCTACCGCGTCGCCCCTATTTATAATCATACATGTATAATTGTTGAGTGCTACAATTACTAAATGAAAAAAATTATCAATTATCAAAGAAATGACCAAAGACATCCAAAGAATGGTCAGCAAAAGTACAACAGGAATTAAATTTTACAATTGAGGACAGCTTTTATAAATCAGATTGTAATTATGTACTTAGATCTTAAGTAGATTTATTTTTGCTGTTAAAACAATCTTCATATTTATCATATTTATTAAATCCACACAGGGTTCATAACTCTAAAATAGTTCTGCTGTGTATAAATATTAATAAATCAAATGCTTAATGAAAATGAAAGGAATCAGATTGGTGAAAATGAAATACAAACTTTGCTAATAAAACTGAATACAAAAATATTAAATATAATAATTCTTAACAATGGGCCTCACAGTGGCGCAGTGGGTAGCACGTTCGCCTCACAGCAAGAAGTCGCTGGTTCGAGCCTCGGCTGGGTCAGTTGGCGTTTCTGTGTGGAGTTTGCATGTTCTCCCTGTGTTGGCGTGGGTTTCCTCCGGGTGCTCCGGTTTCCCCCACAAGTCCAAAGACATGCGGTACAGGTGAATTGGGTAAGCTAAATTGTCCGTAGTGTATGAGTGTGAATGGGTGTGTATGGATGTTTCCCAGGGATGGGTTGCAGCTGGAAGGGCATCCGCTGCGTAGAACATATGCTGGATAAGTTGACGGTTCATTCCGCTGTGGCGACCCCAGATTAATAAAGGGACTAAGCCGAAATGAAAATGAAATGAAATTCTTAACAATAATAATAATAATAATCCTTAACAAACTGATTCATTTAGATGAGTAACTGTAACTGAATATGTAAAAGCTTTTGACCATGTTTTACTCATCCTAAGCATGACGAAAGATAATTTAGTGAAAATATTTACTATACATTTGCGAAAGAGCTTTGGAAAATTTACAAGGCAGCTGTCTATGCTAAAAACAAAGAATAATTCGTCAAAGAATAAACCATGTCTCCTTAACTTGCATTTAGTGCCCTCTACCGACTATTGTTTAACAAAACAGTGTTTTACTTGCTCAAACCTATTTTATCCCATACAGTCTGTTGATGTACAAACAAAACTACAAACTATGCACATAAAACATTATATAACAAAATAACATTTGCCATATGTTATCTGTTCCCCTTGTATTATTTCACATTTGACGTTCGTATTTCACCAGTAACATATAATTTATGAATGTGTTACATATTTATGCGCATGTGTTCCATTCCAGGTTATCATTAATTCTATGCTTTGGATGACAAGGGTAAATAGATTTTACCTTGCTGGATTTATTGATTGACTCACTGACTGACTGACTGACTGACTGACTGACTGACTGACTGACTGACTGACTGGCTGACTGATTGACTGACTGACTGATTGACTGACTGACTGACTGGCTGACTGACTGACTGACTGACTGACTGGCTGACTGATTGACTGACTGACTGACTGACTGACTGACTGACTGACTGACTGGCTGGCTGACTGATTGACTGACTGACTGACTGGCTGACTGACTGACTGACTGACTGACTGACTGACTGACTGGCTGACTGACTGACTGACTGACTGGCTGGCTGGCTGGCTGGCTGGCTAGCTGACTGACTGACTGGCTGGCTGGCTGGCTGGCTGACTGACTGACTGACTGACTGACTGATTTATTGATTGATTAATTGATTGCAGAATAGGGGAAAAAAACTTCACATGCATGAGTGTTCCAGAACATGCTGATTTTTGTGTATACAGCATACAGGTATGTGCCAAAAATGTGAATATTGAGGGAAAGTCCATTTATTTCAGTAGTTTGTTTCAAGAAGTAAAAGTGTGTTATATTAGTTCACTACACACGAAGTCAAATATTTCAAGCCTTCATTTGATTCAATTAAAGATGAAAAAATCCCAAATCCAGTATTTCACAAAATTAGAATATTTCATGTGACCAATAAAAAAAGGATCTTAAACGTGTTACTTTGTTGAGCCTCCTTTTGCACTAATTACAGCATCAAGGCAGTGTGGCATGGAGGCAATCAGCCTTTGACACAGTTGAGGTGTTATGGTAGCCCAAGTTGCTTTGATATGCTTTTTACAGCTGTAGCCCATGTCATGCAGATGTCTGTATGTGGTGTTTCTTAATGCTCTAGATAATTAGGTACTGCACTCTGTGAGCATCCAGTTTGGAGAGTTCCACTGATGGTCTTGTCCACATCTGTCAAGTCAGCAGTCTTCCCCATGATTCTGAAACCTACTAAGCCAGATTGAGACAATTTCATGCCTTTACATTAATTAGCTGACTAGATTGAAACACAGATACAGTATTTCACAAAATTGGAATATCATTGTAGGCTCCCAATGATATTCCAATTTTGTGAAATACTGTATTTGAGTTTTTTCATCTTTAATCCATAATCATTCAAACTGAATCAAATGAAGGCTTAAAATATTTCACTTTGTGTGTAGAGAACTAATATAACACACAAGTTTCACTTTTTGATACAAATTATTGAAATAAATGGACTTTCCCTCGATATTCACATTTTTTGGCACATACCTGTAGACCAAACTAGTGCAGTTGCTGAATGTTTCCGCAGATCAAACTTTACGGCAAAGTGAACAAAAGTGACAATGTTTTTTTCTGGAGCAAAAAAACCTCATATCTGTAAAAGAAACTGTTGTAACTTACATTTACTATAGCATTAAATGTAAGTATATTGTTATTGGGGCAGCACGGTCGCGCAGTGGATAGCGCTCTCGCCTCACAACAAGAAGGTCGCTGGTTTGAGCCTCGGCTGGGTCAGTTGGCATCTCTGTGTGGAGTTTGCATGTTCTCCCCGTGTTGGCGTGGGTTTCCTCCGTGTGCTCCGGTTTCCCCCACAGTCCAAAGACATGCGGTATAGGTGAATTGGGTAAGCAAAATTGTCCGTAGTGTATGAGTGTGAATAGGTGTGTATGGGTGTTCCCCAGTGATGGGTTGCAGCTGGAAGGGCATCCGCTGCGTAAACATTTGCTGGATAAGTTGGTGGTTCCTTCCGCTGTGGCGATCCCAGATTAATAAAGGGACTAAGCCGAAAAGAAAATGGATGAATATTGTTATTGTTATTGTTTTTTTTCTTCATTTTATTTCAGTTAATCTAATTTTAAATGTGCATAAAGGTTTTGCCTTATCTATCAGTTAAATCTATATTAGGCTATTATCGAATTTCGATGTCCTCTAACTCAGTTATCACTCCGAAAGCTGTTTTAATTTAATTTATAGTTTAATTAGTAAGCCTCTGTCCTCATATAAAAATATTTCAATATTTCAACACATTTTTGAACATGATAGTTTTAATAACTAATTTCTAATGGCTGATTTCATTTGTGTTTGCAATGATGACAATACATACAATTTCACTAGCTTAAAGTGCAATTTAATGGCTTATTTATTAATTTATTAATTAACATAATCTAATTTAATGGTATTTAATGTATAATGAAGTTCAAAAAAAGTTTTATTACAGTTTTTCTTAATTGCTTTGGCTCAATTCTTGAATTAATTTTTTATTTATTACTTTCTCGTTCACGTCAGATTGTAATTTCTTATTGATTTGAGCAGATTGCAAATGCTTTGGCACATGCTTGTTGATCAACTAATGAGTCAATTCTCATTAAAAATGTCAAAGTCTTCACAACTTCTCAATAACTTTTCATCGTGTAAGACATCACACTCAAAATTATCTATTCAACTATGAAAATCTTTATACACGCTATATTATATAAATATATGACACTGACATATTGGATATACAGTATACATTACTGGACATGACATAATATAATGTAATAAGCTGGGAAATGACCTCTAACTGCAATAAAACTTAAATCAACCATTAAACCATTCAAGATTGGCACACACACACACACAGCACAATCATTACCTTTTTTAGGAGAACTTTCACAATCGTGAACTCGAGCTTGTGGAAGAGCAATTGGAAGATGTTGATGTTGCTTAGATTTTATTTCTCTTAAAGATATGGACAGACAGACAGACAGACAGACAGACCCATACACACACGCACGCATGCACACACGCACACACACACACACACACACACACGCACACACGCACGCACGCACGCACGCACGCACGCACGCACGCACACACACTTGTATACATGGTTTACAAGGACACTCAACAGACCTAATGCATTTTATACTGTAAAAATGCTAATTACATGGCCTTAACCCATTCCTAGATAAATAGATAGATAGATAGATAGATAGATAGATAGATAGATAGATAGATAGATAGATAGATAGATAGATAGATAACATGATAAAACACAGAAAGTAGTTTGGCCTGTTATGACCAAAACAAACAAACAAACCACACCCACAAAATCTGTCAAAGAGGAACAGAGCTGGCTGCAGAAATCCCACGAAATTCCCTTCCCATCATGGTCTCCCTCCGCAGACCCCCGCGCGTCCTCTTCACGCCCCTCTCCAGTGGTGACGCGCGCGGCTCATTTCCGGCGACCGCAGTCTGTTGTTGAATGTACCGTTCTGTCCAGATTCGGGATGGTACTCATCAAGCAATAGTGAGTGGCCTTTACAGCACACACCAGCAGGATTCAGTACGGCTAGATCTCACAGCTCGCGTCTGTCGTTTTCTGCACCTATTTCTAGACGGCATGTTAAACGGTGAATTATGAGCCCGTGATTTGGATGTGCTGGTCAGCGCTAGCCGCTTAGCCTGCCTGATACAGCAATATAGTGTGTTTTATGGACCGCGTCTCCAACAACGCCGCTATTTAGGAACTCGAGATAGGATGTGTGTTTATCGAGTATTTAATAAGAGTAACATTGAGTTCAATAAATGCTGGTTTATGACACAATAAAACGGCTAACACAGCTACCGACACGCCCGTTATACAGGCGCAGCGCGATGCGGTGTCCATGATATGAAACCATAATAATGATTATTAGCAGGTTTTTAACCTCTCTTCGCTTCTCTTTTCAGCCAGGTGCTGTTGCCATGTTCAGTAGAAGAGGTAAGAGACAAAAATACTCTGTTATTATACTAACCGGCAATTGAGGTAAAGTTGGTTTTATATTCACAAATGTGGACTTTCATCCTAATATAATTGATATATAAGTATTATTTGCTAATTCTAAATGGGGAAATCATATTAACAGCCAATGACTATCAAAGTACTACGCAGTCTACAGTCAATTAAATAGTGCTAATCTAAGGCTGCGTAAAACATATGTTGGATAAGTTGGCGGTTCATTCCACTGTGGTGACCCCTGAGAAATAAAGGCACTAAGCTGATGGAAAATGAATGAATAATGTTGATTGTAAAGTCGTATTTGATTGACAAATGGTCATTGTTGATAAAATGAATGAATGTCCAAATATAAAACCAACTGTTATAAACCGGCAGCCATGTCTTCATTAATAATCACTGGTGCTCTGTGTTCCTTCTATTGCTTAAGTAAATATTTGCACAGCTCCCTTTACTTTAATGGAGTCAGCAGCACCTCTTCTGCATTAGCATTGCTTGTGTCTATTGTGTGGCTGGACAGTTGACATTGGTCATTTATGTAACACAATCCTGCCCCAGTACCAGGTTGGCCAACTGTACTCGGTTGCAGAGGCCAGTAAGAACAACACAGGGGGAGGAGAAGGGATTGAAGTCCTCAGAAATGAACCTTACGAGAAGGAGGGCGAGAAGGGCCAGTACACCCACAAGATTTACCACATACACAGGTGAGAATGAATGCGTGTGGACGGGCTTTGATCACTGGAAGGGTAAAGCTGCTTTTTTGAGCTTATCAGTGAGATAAGATTGCTGCTCTGGTTTGGTGTTGTGAAATGCACACCATGTTAAAAGCTTAAAATACATTTTTCTTCTTTTTTAAAAGGGATTGTTTAATAAAAAATGAAAATTTTGCCTTCGTTTACGCCATCTTTTGTTTTTTTTTATAACTTATTTGAGTTTGTTGAACACAAAAGAAGATATTTTGAAGAATGCTGGTTGCTGGCACCCATTGACTTCAATACTATTTTTTTCAAACTATGGAAGTTGATGGGTTTCAGAAACCAGCATTCTTCAAAATATCTTCTTTTGTGTTCAAGAGACTCGTAAAAGGGTTAAAACCACAAGAGGGAGAGTAAATGATGTGTTAATTTAAATTTTTGGGTAAATTACACCTTTAAATGAATTAAATTGATAAAAAATTTTAAACGTAAAGCTATTTGCGTGAACCAAAATATTTATATCTCCTATGCACGCTGTTCTTTTGAACTTTTGCTTGTTGTAGAATACTTATTAAAGTTTGTCAGGCTCACAGAAACAGTAAGGAGCAGAGTTTTATTCAGCATTGATGATAATATTTAGAGCAATATTAATATTAGCATATTATCATGATTTTTATTTAAAGTTTTTTACTTTTTTTTATTTTTTTTTATTACATTTTATTTAGAAAAAACAAGTGGAAAAACAAACAACAAAGCAGTTATCATAAGGGTTACAAAGTCAAGTCACAATACATTTGAAGCATATTATCGCACGTTATCATGATTTCTGGAGAATCACATGAAACTAAAGACTAGGGTAAAGATGCAGTATATTATTGTATTGTGTAGAATTACAGTATAGAATCGTATTGTGATTGTGGGAATAAAGTGCATTACAGAGAATTTATTATTATAATTATTAGATTTTTTGTAAAACTATTTTACAGTGTTTTTGTTATAACTTTATTTCCTATGATATAAATGAAGAGGAAAAGGATCTTCTTTCAAAAGATTTGAACATGTTTTAATGGCCCCAAATTTGTTATTTGTAGTCCAAATTCTTGTCACTTTTTGTGTTTCACTTTCTGAAAATAATTTTTGACTATAAAAATTTTATTTTTCACTATCACTGAGTGTTTAGTTTTTAAATATTTTGTAGTAATATTGAATTTTAGTTAAAGGGTTATTTAAAATATCCATATATATGACGAGTTCAGATGCAAAAACCTCGAAATACCCTATGAAAGTTTCTTCTAAAATGAGCAGTTTTATCAGGGTCCTGTGTGTAGGTTCAGTAATATCACTTTTATGGCAAAGAATAAGTCCTTTGTATGGTCTTTAAAGTGAAATAACTCAAAATAAACAAAGGAGGCTGAGAATTGTTTTTATTTTTATTGGAAATTTCGGATGGCACTTAGAGGTATTTCCATCTGAACTCTTCATATATTGTGTATACTTTTTAAAATTAATTAATTTATTTTTTAAACCAAATGAGAGCGAGAGCGATCTCTCAAACCAAATGAGAGAGATTTTTAGTAATTATATAATTGGTATATAAATGAAACATGGCAAAGGGAATGGGACAACTGCATAAATAATAAATTACATGAAATTAACCCGAATAATAATATTATTAATATTAATAATTAATAATATATAATTAATAAGGTACCACCAGGAAGAATCGTAAAACATTTTAATCAAAAATTTTACTGAAAAATCATATTTATCTTTGAATATATTTTTTTGTAAACTATTTATTTCTGTTTTATATATTTGTCGAAGTAACTTTTTATTGTAATACGAATTTGTTTTTGTCATGTAATATTTTTATGTATATCCATTTTGCCATGAAATAGCCATACGTTGATGTGGCAATAAATAAATAAATAATTCTATTTAAAGTTTAAATGTAAATGATTTTAGATTTATACTTTTATTTTTATTTAGATTGACAGTTTTATTTATTTATTTTACTATGACACTGCTCTGTTCTCAAAGGTTAATTGTGCATTCATGTTGTATTTTTAGAGAAATATGTTGTATAATACTTGTCAATATTTTTATTAACGTTTTTTCTTTCTCTTTTTCATTACTGAATTAATAAATACTGTTGAGTTGACTTTGTGTTCAATATATTATTTCTGTGTTGTTTAAATATTCTAATGGGTCATGTAGGCATGGGCCGGTATAAGTTTCCGACAGTATGGTAACCTTGGATAAAAGTATCACGGTTTCACAGTATCATGGTATTGTGATTACTGCTCTAAGATAAGTTCTTTTTAAATGTCTGGGTAAAAAAAAACATCTACTTAAATAAAATCAAATCAAAGGTTACCATGGGCCAACTTTGGCCCGCGGGCCCTAGTTTGAGCATCTCTGGCCTACAGTCATGTGACAGTGTTCAAGAGAACTCCTGTTACCCTGATGAAGGCAAGTGTTTGTCGAAACGCGTAGGTGCAGATGTATGGATTAGCCATGTTAATAAAGACTTTTAAAATAATTTTTAAACAAATTTTATTTCGACTGCCTTGGACTTTACCAAAGCACTTCTTAAAAATAATTTCACTGTTTATCTTTATGAATCCTTTACCCAAAGAGCACAGACACAATAATTACCCCTGAAGCACTTTTTGTTTGATTTGGGATTTTTAATTGTGCTTGTTTGTTTATCAAACAAAAGTATCATGTTAAATGTAACATATTTGGGGGGGGGGGGGGAGAGAATGTTGCTTGATGCATTTGCCAATCTCGTCATTGAGATGAATATAACCTTGCTTAATGTTTCATATATTGATTTGTCTTTTTTTTTTACAGCAAGGTTCCCGGTTTTATTCAGATGTTTGCCCCCGAAGGAGCTTTGGTTTTTCATGAGAAAGCCTGGAATGCCTACCCATACTGTCGCACTAGTTAGTGAACACTAATTACTTAGTGCATGTGTGAACAAGTGATTTCAGTAAATGAATGTGATTGAATGATTAAGTTAAAAAAAATATTGTTTTCTTTCTCACAACCGAATCGATCTCGGAACACTGCAGTTGTTACAGTAAGTGTATTTTTGAGATCATCACGCTTTCTGATCATAGCAGCTCTTTCTTGCTGAATCAGAGTATAGTCAGCATGCCTCTCTGCTTGTCTAACTACTGTACCAAAAAACAACAGACTCAGTTTGTCACGCTCTCCTTGTGCCTTTTTGCTTTTCAGAATGAATACATGAAAGATGATTTCTTCATTAAGATTGAAACCTGGCATAAACCAGACATAGGAACAACTGAGAATGTGAGTTTTAATACAAAATGGAACAAATTCTTTGTGATGTCAATGCAAATGGGATTTAAAAAAATTTTCTGATTAAGCAAACCAATAAACGGTTGAAAAAAAAAGAGAGAAATAATTCCTAAAAAATCATTAGAAGCCATTAACAAAGATGGATGGTTTGAGCATGCAGAATTAATTATTAAATTTAGCTGCTGTTGCTATGGTGACAGCAGTTTATGTCTCCTCTGTGGATTTTTGATTCAGATTCTGGAGAGTCTTATTTGTAAATAAATGCCATAACATAACCTTTATTGTAATGTTTCAATCTTCCTCTTGTGCAGCCTCATGGTCTTCCTCCTGAGGAGTGGGAGGACATTGAGATTGTTCCCATTGATATAGCTGATCGCTCTCAGGTGGATGATGTGGTGAGTTCAATTAATAAAAAAGCCTGTGTGAAAATTAGATGCACTGCTTTTGGTGTATTTAAAAAATTTTTTGTTACACTTTTCATTTTTAAAATAATACTTTTTTAATTCAAATTCGTATTTAAATTCTGTTTGTCACATGCACAGTCCTAGACTGTATGATATGCAGTGAAATGCTTACACAACAGCTTCTGAGCTTAACAATAACAACAACAACAACAACAACAACAAAAATAATATAACAGTAAGAATCTAAATTATGAAGAAATAGAAGTTATGCAAAAAAATCGAATCTAAAATATTTAAAGACTTTAGAGATAGAGTATGTGGCTATAAAAGTATAAAAATATAAAAGTGCTATTTGTAACTATTAACATATTAAAGGGATAGTTCACTCAAAAAAATGAACATTTTCTCTTCATCAAGTGTTTTCATACCTTTATGAGTTTCTTTTTCCTGTTGAACACAAAGTTATTTTGAAAAATGCTGGAGACTGGTAACCATCAGTGTTGGGGAAAGTTACTTTAGAAAGTAATGCATTACAATATTGAGTTACTCCCCAAAAAAGTAACTAGTTGCGTTACTCAGTTACTTTATAGTAAGTAATGTATTATGTTACTTTTGACTTTTTCATACCTGCCTAAGGCTTGATCTCTTTCATAACTTGCAGGGTTTCTTTTCTTTTTTTTTTTCTTTTTTTTTAAATAAACACACACACTGTACGACACACTGTATAATCTACACCTTCATTTACCTTCAACTAATTAAAAAACAAATTAGAATAATGTTACCTTCTGAGAACTTCCTGACGCTATACATGCCGTATATACAGATTAATGAAAGTTGAAAGCAATGTGTTTGCTACTTTTGTATTTTTGTCTTATCAGTTCAGTAAAATCACTGTCCATTGAGACAATCCCCTTTCCTTCCATGTGTTATTAATAATGATACTTCTATCACAGAAATGTAAGGTTCAACATGATTGCACATTTTAATTCAGCAAATTATTTTTTAAAAGCGAATTAATCAATCATAAAAGTAACCTTAAGTTAAATTTTTTTAAAGTAACTCAAATATTAGTATTTAATTATTTTAAGTAATGCGTTATTTACTCATTACTTAGAAAAGTATTATTATTACATGACTCGCGTTACTTGTAATGAGTTATCCCCAACACTGAACACTGTAACCATTGACTTCTATAGTATTAGTTTTCCCACTATTAAAGTCAATGGTTACCGGTCTCCAGCATTTTTCAAAATAACTTATTTTGTGTTCGACAGAGGAAAGAAACTCAAACATATTTGTGACAAGTGAGTTGTGAGCAAACGATGACAGAATTTTCAGGTTTGGGTGAACTATCTCTTTAACACAGTTCTCTTTTGACCTGATATTTTGCTTTCACATTTCTCCACCTTCTTCCTGATCCACTCCCATTTTGTTTATCCCTCTGTCTTTGTTTCATTTATCCTTCAGGACTATAAAGCAGAAGAGGATCCTGCCATCTACCACTCGGAGAAAACTGGGAGAGGACCTCTGGGACCTGAATGGAAGGTGCTCAAACACACAACAACACAACTATATACACATACACTTGAAGACAAAATGATTAGCTCTTATATGAAATTAGTTACATAATACTTAACAATATTTTTGCAAGATACTAGTATTCAGCTTAAAGTGCAGTTTAAAGGCTTAACTGGGTTAATGGGGTGTACTCATGAGGACTTTTAATTTTGTATAAGCCCGCCTGTTATAAACTCATTGTGTTTAATATCTGGTTTGTTTAAAATCAGTGATCTTCACTGCCTAATTGAGATACAGTTTAAAGTGGGATTGTCACCAGACAAGAAGCACTGCGTTAAATTCCATTGTGCCGTGCCATGTCTTTAAAATATGGACATTTACTTTACCCCATTTATTTTGCAGTTTCAATAGATTTTCAGCTCTTGTCTGCTGCTCCTGACGACACTTGCATATAAAAACCTTTCATTTTGTTTTACATTCAAACAACTAAAAGAAGATTTGAATCCATTCATATTTTAGTTTATAATATTTCAATTAAATTACCTTATCAATGTTCTAAAAGAAACCTTATGAAATTGAAAATAGTCACATCAGCATTTCAGTTTATCGGTGGCTGAAAAACACTTGCCGTGCAATATAGACCATTAGGTTAACTAGGCAAGCTAATTTAATTTGGCAAGTCATTGGAGAACAGTGGTTTGCTGTATAGCATATTATATTAAAATTATTTCTCAAGGCGGCTAATAATTTTGACCTTAACAATTGTTTTATTTGGTTTTATAAAAAAGGAAATAGGGCTGCACGATATTGGAGAAAACTTAAATTGCAATATTTTTATTTTCTGCGATTTTTATTGTGATATTTGACCAAATACAGATTTGGAAATAATTAATACATTTATATTGATCAAGATGATTTTGTAGAGGAGTGCATCTGCAAAAAATATAATTAACTAATTACCAGCACGGGTAAATAAAGTAGAGCAATTGTATAAATAAAGGAGTCTAGCAGTATTCAGGTACAGAAATAAAATAATTAAATGCACAATAAAGTTGTATAGTCTTCAAAAATGATTTCTGGTGTCCCAAATGCTTTTAACTTGCTTAAAATGCTTACAGTCACTGGCCTTAAAAACAAACGCAACTGATAAACTTTCAATTTATTATGGTGAAACTGAGTATGACTCCACAATTTTAATTTGCTCTAAATGTGACTTGTGGATTCACACATTGCGAAATCGATATATTGTGCAGCCCTAATAGGAAATACTGTGAAAAGTCTGTTCTCTGTTATAGCTAAAAAAAATCGAAAGTTCACAGGAAGGCTAATAATTTCGTCTTCAGTTGTATATTTATAATAAATATGGGTGAAAAATGACATTGGCGGGCAGCACATTTCAACACACTAGCCAGTTTGGTGGGTTATTATAATTCATAAATTATTTTACATCATTTTGCATGTAATTGCCACAAAAGCCCTTCCCTAAATAGAACCTCCATTGCGGAAAAAAGAAGTAACTAATGTTTAATAAAGGCTGCATTTACACCACATGATTCAAGTGTCAATTGTGTTTATTTATATATTGCCCGCCCAAAATCACATCAAATTTGAAATACACAGATTTCAGGCTTCATTCATGTGTGAAATAAAATTGGATATGAATCGGATACATGCATTTGCGTCAACGGTGTAAGCATGTAGATCAGATTTTCACCCGTCAATGCTAGTCATGACAAATGTTAGCAAATAACATTAACTCTGGTGCTGGAGCCCAAGGAGTAAATAAAGATCTTGTACATCTTATATGTCAGGACCAGTCAAATCAGACTATAGTATCTTTTTTGCTATTGATGACTGACTGTGCATTTGCTGTCAATAATAATGCACATACTGAAGTAACTCATGAATATGAAATATAGCTGAATTGCATTTTTTTTATATACATATATATAAATATATATATATATATAAGGAAAAATGCCATTGTGTAGTAACCTTTACATTGACTCTAAAGTGAAATTAAAAATGGAAAAAAAAAAAGGTAGTTCACCCAAAAATAAAAATGTACTTCTCAATTACTCACCCTCAAGTGGTTTCCAAACATTTAGGAGGTTTTTTTTCTGTTGAACACAAAAGAGGTTATTTTGAGGAATGTTGGAAACCAGTAATCATTGACATGCATAGTAGGAAAAACAAATGCTATATGAGTCGGTGGTTACCGGTTTCTAACATTTTTCAAAATATCTTCTTTTGTGTTCAACAGATTAAAGAAAGACAAACAGGCTTGTGACAAGTGAAGGCTGAGTAAATGATGAAACAATTTTCATTTTTGGGTGAACTGTCCCTTTAAATGTGCACTCCTTTGAAAGTGATGTTGAGTCTTATGAAGTAAGAGGGAAGGGTCTCGATGAAACCCATATACACCAGTAATCATAAGAGATGCATTTAAATGTTTGTTAACACCGGTTGGAAACATTATATTATCCTAAAGAGTGATTATCTACAAAATCAATCTATCTCTGTTTTGCAGAAAGAGCTTCATAATGGTAACTGTCCCTATATGACGGCGTATAAACTGGTGACGGTTCATTTTCGCTGGTGGGGTCTGCAGGGACGCGTGGAGAACTTCATTCATAAGGTGATCCAGCACTACTGAAAAGGACTATTCAGCCAAAAATAAAATATTTGCCATATTTTGCTCATCCTCCACTAGTTTCAAACCTGAGTTTCTTTGATGTTGAACACACAAGAAGATATCCAGTACTGAAGCATGATTGAAAACAAAACGACCATTGAATACCATAGAATTTTTTGTTCTTACCATGGATGTCAATGAGTACGTTTACATGGACACCAATAATCCGATTTTAATCCGATTTACACAATACTCTGATTAAGAGTCTAAGACATAAGAGTATGTGGAGACATGTGGAGTATGCCTGATTTTAGATTTTATTAAAGTGCAGTACAGACATGTAAACACCTTAATCAAACTATTACCCTTGTGTAGGATTTTCGCTGCATTTTGCAACAGGATAGTCCATACACAGGATAGTCCTCTTTGCACCTACCGAGTCAGTAAAGGACCACTGACACACATCGTGAAATGCACGCCGTATGGGAAAAAACCCTCTGCGTTATCCAATTGCGTTAAAACAACACTCTTCCAGAAGTTCATACTCGCATCCAGTATCCTGTTGTCACGGGGGGCATGCATGAAATGTTCCTGAATACAAATGAAAGTGCCAAACTGCAGTTAAAGTCGACAAATTAAAAATTAAACACCTGAAATTACATAAAAACTCCAGAGGAAATGTGGATAGCCTGGTGACGCAATGACGTTAATCGATCTATGCG
>CAIGQW010055694.1:3267763-3296542 GCA_903798125.1 Danio choprae | reverse complement strand
CACACACACACACACACACACACGTTCAAAAAAAACTAAGAAATTCTTAAAAGTTTACATCCACATGAGGGAATTCTATGGAAATTCCCATTTTTGGGTGAACGTCTATAATATCAGTAGGCCCAATGTTAGCATTTTTGAAATTTAAATAAAAAATGAATAAACGTAAATATTCTGTTTTGATATTTAGTAACATTAAAATTTGTCAGCTGTTGTAGTAAATCATCCAGCCATCTCAAATCTCCCTCTCTCTGTCTCTGTCCGAGTAGCAGGAGAAAAGGCTGTTCACTAATTTCCACCGGCAGCTTTTTTGTTGGCTGGACCGCTGGGTGGACCTCACTATGGATGACATTCGCAGGATGGAGGAAGAGACACAGAGGGAGCTGGACCAGGTATGCATTTATACAGAAATCACACAACAACATTCTGCCCAAGACAAAGACTGCAGGGTATTCAGTCAGGTGGATGCAGGATGTCATTTACATTTATTCATTTAGTAGACGCTCTCATCCAAAGCAACTTACAGCGCTTAGATTGTATTGTCAATGTCATGTGAGAGGATTTCATATGTAGAATTGTAATTGTATAGATATTGACTAGTGTCTACTTTGATGCTTGAAAATAACGGTGCAGTATAATGCAGTTGTTTTTTTTTAAAGAGTATATATTATTGCATGGTAAGCAGTGCTGGGATGAGACTTTTCACGTAAAAGTATTATGATTTTGATTTATGGAGAATTTAATGTCATTAATATTATTGTAATTGTAGTATATATTTACCTAATTGTTATTTACTGTAATGATGAATGTATGACAAAGCTAAGTTTCTGCTGTTGTTAATGTTTTAGGATTGTTTTGATGTTTTTTTTTTTAATGAAGAGGTCTTTTGCTCACTAAGGGTGTAACAAAATAAAATAAATAAAATATAAAAAAAAATATATATATATATATATATATAAATATATATATATATATATATATATATATATATATAATTTAAAATGTTATTTCTGTAGATTTTTGTTATTTATTTGTTTGTCATTGTCAGCTATTACTCCTATTTGAAATTTTACAAATTTGCTTGTAAAATAAATTATTGTTAATATTAGACATGACCTAAAACCCATTAAACCCAAACCATTGACTTGGAATTATGCCGTGTCTCAAAAAGAACCCAAGCAATAATATATCATACAAAAATAAGACTCGTACTACATAGCAATTAGAATGACAAAATTTCATACAGGAATAACAGCGTAGTCTGTGGATTAGAATAACCCTTTTATTTTCTTTCCTTGACGATGGCGTAATGATGACATTTATTTTAGCTGCACAAGGCTTCAATAAAAATGGTGTTTTTGAACGCAGATGAGAGTTTGAGCAAAGGTTTACGAGAACTGAAAGGCTACAGTGCATCACGTTTTCTTCGTGAATTTCCGACTAAAATGATAAACAATTGTATTTAATTTTTTAAAAATATAAATCATTTTATAATAAATGTATTAATAAAATAATAAATGTATTTTTATTTAAGAATTTTATTTTATTTTAAAAACATAATTTTTTGTTTTTATTTCATTCTTTTTTATTTCATTCATTTATTTTTTTATTTACTGAAATAATGAATTTATTATTTTGTCATTTATTTGTGGAACTTATTTTAATAGTTAAAGTAGTTTTTTTTTCTTTCTGATCTAAATGCAAATGTTTATTGAAATCATGAGACAAATTTTATTAAGTTAAAGGGTTTTGTAAACATTGTTAGTATCCCAATGAAAAGTGTTTTTTATTTTTATTTTCTTTTAACCTTTTTCCCCTTCAAATTTTATTTCTGTTAATATTAAGACATGGGATTAAAAAAAGCATTTCTCAATTATTAATTAATCGTAATATTTTAATAATTTTTATTTACATTTTAATCTTTATTAGTAAATTCTGTTGTATTAGATTATATTTAGATTTTTGTTTTAAATGGCAATAATTACCTCCATGTGTCATTTTCATTAAAAATCTGTTTGTTTGAATCTTCAGATGCGTAGCCAAGGGTCTGTCCGAGGAATGAAAGCGGGCGAGGACTAGAGCAGAGCGCCTGAAGAACGGAAGAAAAACTAAATAGGGGCTACTTTTTATTTTACCTCCTTCAATCCTCATGGCCAATCACAACGTGCCACATCATCAAGCCCTCCCAAACCGGAAACGCTCACCCTTTTACCCAGGACATGTCCATTACCATGAAGTGCGAATGCGTTTGTGTGAATGCGCAGAGAGTATGCATGTGTATCCGTGGTTCGTGCAGTCTGACTTTTAAACCTCATCATTTGCTGCCAAATTGTTTTGGACTCACTTACGACGCGTTAAGTGATACTGGCATTTCTTTTTATAATTATTAAGTATTATAACTGTTTAATGGGGTTTTTTTTGGTTCATTTTGCAACCATCAGCTTTTTACTGAGTGGAGTAACGAATCCCGAGGAAACATTTCACCACATGTATTTTTGACCATAAATAAATGACTACGTAATTTACTTCTTAATTCTGTTTAAAAGAAAAATTCGTCATGGTGTTCAGGAAATCTCGGTGGAAACTTGTACATGCCTCAAGAGGTAGGATCATTGATGTCAGATTAGAGTTTGTTATACTCACGTGGCTCAAAGAGTAAACGGTTTTCTGATTTGGTTTCGTTTGGTTCTGCACTGATCGCAGTGTGGACGTAGGCGAATGGATACGGTTTCATTTTTAAACTGAGTGCAAGAGCCTTGAAACCCCTCCCACCTTTGACTGACATGCCGCAGGCCACGCCCCTCCGTTTGTGTGCGGGATGGTCTGAATTTTTGGAGAGTGACGTTCAATTTACAATACTGTAACAACAAATAAAAAAAACATCATTGACTATCATGAGCTGTCAGCATCCTTTGATTCTTCTGCACTGTCGGTTTTACTTTTCATACTTTGTTCTTTTAAATCACAGATGTTTATATATTTCTGCATTGAGAAATATTAAGTCCTCATGTAATTTAATGGGATAGTTCACCCTAAACTAACATTTCTGTCATCATTTACTTGGTTCAAACCATTCAGATTTTTTTTTGTTCTGTGAAACACAAAAGAAGATATTTTGAAGAATGCTGGAAACCTGTAACCATTGACTTCCCTGGTATTTGTTTTTCCTACTTTAGAAGTCAATGGTTACTGGTTTTCAGCATTCTTCAAAATATATTCTTTTTTGTTTAACAGTACAAATAAATTCATAAAGGTTTATAACCACTTGAGTTTTCACAAAGTTTGCTGCTAAACTGCTTTTAGATTTTTGTTTCAGTTGTTTCTGTGATGTACTGAAATATAATTACAAGCACTTCATACATTTCTAAGGCTTTTATCGACAATTACATGACATTTATGCAAAGAGTCAGTATTTGCAGTGTTGGCCCTTCTTTTTCAGGACCTCTGCAATTCGACTGGGCATCCTCTCAATCAACTTCTGGACCAAATCCTGACTGATAGCAACTTATTCTTTCATAATCACTTCTTGGAGTTTGTCAGAATTAGTGGGTTTTTGTTTGTCCACCCGCCTCTTGAGGATTGACCACAAGTTCTCAATGGTATTAGGATCTGGGGAGTTTCCAGGCCATGGATTTCAACGTTTTGGTCCCCGAGCCACTTAGATATCACTTTAGCACTCCATTCGTCATACTTTTTTCAGAAGATCAATCTGTCCCTGATGTTTTTTTGTTTTTTTTTGAGAGAAGTGGCTTCTTTGCTGCCCTTCTTGACACCAGGCCATCTTCCAAAAGTCTTCGCCTCACTGTGCGTGCAGATGCGCTCACACCTACCTACTGCCATTCCGGAGCAAGCTCTGCACTGGTGGCACTCCGATCCCACAGCTGAATCCTCTTTAGGGGACAATCCTGGCGCTTGCTGGACTTTCTTGGACACCCTGAAGCCTTCTTAACAAGAATTAAACCTCTTTCCTTGAAGTTCTTGATGATCCTATAAATTGTTGATTTAGGTGCAATCTTAGTAGCCACAATATCCTTGCCTGTGAAGCCATTTTTATACAACGCAATGATGGCTGCACATGTTTCTTTGCAGGTCACCATGGTTAACAATGGAAGAACAATGATTTCAAGCATCACCCTCCTTTTAACATGTCAAGTCTGCCATTCTAACCCAATCAGCCTGACAATGATCTCCAGCCTTGTGCTCGGCAACATTCTCACCTGAGTTAACAAGACAATTACTGAAATGATCTCAGCAGCTCCTTTAATGACAGCAATGAAATGCAGTGCAAAGTTTTTTTTTCAGGATTAAGTTCATTTTCATGGCAAAGAAGGACTATGCAGATCATCTGATCACTCTCATAACATTCTGGAGTATATGCACGTTGCTATTATAAAAACTTAAGCAGCAACTTTTCCAATTTCCGATATTTATGCAATTCTCAAAACTTTTGGCCACGATTGTACTATCAATGTAACAATTGTAAAAATAATTGTGAACAAATATACATGATTGCAATATTAAACCCACTTCTTTTTCCTGATGGACACAAAATGTAATATTTAAGGTACGTAGCTTTTTTTCTACTAATGAAGTCAATGTTTACAACATTATTCAAAATATCTTCTTTTGGGTTTAACAGAAAAAAGAATCCCAAACATGTTTGTAACCACTTGAAGGTGAGTAAATATTCATTTTCGGGGGGTGAACTATCCCTTTAATTGCTTTAAATTTGTTTAACGTGTTTCAAGTAAAAATAAAAATACTAAAAAGATAAACAAAAATGATTGATTAACCTCTTACAAAAGCGGCGTATTTTGTAAAATGTTTTTTAAGAGCATGTTTTAAAATTGAAAAAAGAGGATAAGTTGTCTTTTTTTTGTACCAATAGCTAGCAAGGCTTGTTTGAGGATTATGAATTGTGTCGACAGAGAATTTACATTTAAACAAACAATCAAAAAACAATGATCCAATATAGTGAACTTTTCATCCGGAAATATATTCCAAACACCTTCTCTGTTCATCATAAAATCTTTTGAGCAATTATTTTTGGGTGTTCATCTAACAATGTTAGACTTGAACTTCCCTAAACTACTTTTTAAATAATGTAGCTTTGTTTTCTGCAATAAAGTAATATGATATCTCATATAAATTCTTATCACTGTATCAGGAGGCTTAATTTACTGATATATGCCTCATTAAACAATTAGCTACAATTTATTTTTCATTTTTATGAAACATAAGGTACTGTATAAATACATTTTCTTATTTTGCCAATTATAAACGGTTAAACCAGCTAATAAAGTTGTTGGTAAGTGTGTTGGAGCTGTGTGTTGGTGATGGTAAGCTATTTTATGGATGTGTAATAAATTTTTATTTAATTATTTTTATTATTTATTAAACGTTTATGTAATTAAATATTTGGATGTTGGCCCTCAGATTCTGGACATCCCTGTGGTAAATATTTATACGGCACCATATTTGACCACAATAATGTATTCTCAGTGACAACAGCGTCCTCTAGAGGTTGTTTTCATTCTGACAACCTGTTTGTCTTCGTTCTTTGTATATTTTGAGTTTACCCAAACACTGATTCCAGATAACGCAATTAGCACAAAAAAGCTAATCGTCCCAGATGATGTCACTGTCAACTGTCAACATGGACGTCCATATTGTGGACCTAGCTTAGTGTACATTTCGAAAGTAAGTTTTAAATATTGCACAAACAAACAACGTATTAATTTAATCTTTTGTTTCCGTCATTAGGCTAATGTAATTATCTCTTTGACAGGCAATGAGGGCAGCGAACACGGATAATAATCATATAAAGGTTAGCTGTTTTTGGTGGTTAACTTGACTAATATGTGTTACCTTGTGGTTTAACGAATGACCTTTTTTTGTTGTTCAAAAAACACGGTAATACAACGTTATATTTTCTTGACAAATCCACTTAGCTCATGAAAACAGAAGATGACTTGGGAGAGAAAAGAGAATTTAAGGGACCAAAACGGGAATTTAGCGTAAATAGTTTTCAGATAGCATGAAGTAGACTACACTCCCTGCTGAAAACAAAACAGCATATGCTGGTAAGGTATGTCTTAACGCTGGTATGCTGGTCTTGCTGGTTTTAATGCTGGTTTTGTTGGTCTCAATGCTGGTCTTACTGGTCTCAGTGCTGGTCCTGAAAAATATGGTGATACCACACAATTCGTTCACGTTGTCCAAACACAAATCGATTAAGTTAACTCAACTGTTTTCACAACAAGTTGATTGAATATAAAACAATGAAGTTATCAAAAAATCTCAAGAATTGTGTCGATTTAGCTCATTATAGATAAGTTCTTTGCAGCAAGCAGCAAAAATATATGATTTTTAAGAGTAGTTTATCAATGAATGAACACTTATATGCAACCATATGTGTGAGCAGGGCACAATACACTAAATTAGTTGTAAACAGATGGTTTAAATATTTCCATAGACGGTAGCATAAATTTATAGAGACCAAATAGAGTTTTTGTTTTGTTTAATTCATTCAATGTTTTCTTGCTGTTAGGGTAAAACCTCCAAGTTTTTATTAGGCAAAACAGCATAATTTATTTTAGTTTGTCTTTATTTTATTTTTTAATAATTATGCCGATATTCAGTAATTTAATATATTATGATAATGAACATGCACATTACTTAATAGGCAATTTATTTTCAAACATTTTCACATGTTAATCTGGCCTATGACATTGACAATTCTGTGACTATAGGCCTTTTGTTTATTAACTCTGTGCAGTAAGGTTACATGTAATTACATTTTAATTTACATTTAATTGAATTAAATTCAATAATAACTACAAAACCATTTATTTATTTTGGATAATGTTCATTTTAATTGATGCCTAATAACTCATTAAAATCAAAGGACGTAGTAAGTCGTTTTTATTAAATGGAGTTAATAACTAACAATATACTCAGTTGTAAATTTTTAAATTAATAAATAACTATAACATGGCTGTAATTTTACTCTATTAACTATCATTTAATAATGAGACTTTTATTTTTTCATCCTTTTGATTTGTTTAAAACATTAATTACTCTGAATGTATATAATTAAGCAATGCGTTATGTATATATTTTTTTATACCTGTTTAAGTTATCTATTTGCAGCTTAGCTCAATATTGTGATAAAAAACGCTCATGCCGTGGGTTCAACAGGTCAAGAGACTGGGCAGAAAACAAAACCTGTTATATCATCAAGATTTGAAGCACTTAAGAACAAAAAATATCCTGCTTTAAATACTTAAACACTGGATTAAATGCACACAAAAGTGGAAGACAGAAGGAGAGTGTGATGGATAAGTGAGGGATTATGCAGCATCAGAGAAAAGAAAATGTCTATATAGTGGGATTAAATGGTAAAAAATAAAAATATTTAAAAGAGAGAGAGAGAAACAGGTCACCATTATGTAATTTATGTAGATGGATTCCCCACAGACATGCTCTCTGGCTTCGTGTCTTTCATTTTCTTTGCCCCAGTAATGGCAACCCATAACATCCATCATGTATTCAGTATGTCATACATGTAATGACATGCTCTGGGAGATTTCAATTCTGGACTTTTAAGTTCTTTTTCATGTAAACATCTTGGATTTTCCAGTGATTATCATCTGGGGTTTGGGCTCTACATAATTCTTTACTTTGTTTTGGTAATAAGCAACAAGAGCAAAGATCTTTAAAATGAGAAAAAGAAAATATTTAACTATAGAAATAATATTTAATGATAAATGTAATCATTTATGCATTTAATGGATTTGAAAAATCAGGCCTGTATGGTAGAGTGGTCAGACAGAAGCCACTCCTTAGTAAAGGGCACTTAGCAGCCCGCCTGGAATGTACCAAAAGGCATCTGAAGGAGTCTCAGACCATAAGAAACACAATTCTCTGCTCTGATGAGACTAAAACTGAACTCTTTGTAGTGAATGGCAGGCGTTACGTTTGGAGAAAACCAGGCACCGCTCATCACCGGGCTAATACCATCCTTACAGTGAAGCATGGTGGCGGCAGCCAGGGGCTGGCTTTGAGTGGTGTCGTGAGGTGGAGGGGACATTCAGTGGGGCTGGTGGGACCCTGAAAATGTCTCAGGGGGCCCCTAATCGCCGTGGTTCCTTACAATCGTCCTAACTTAATTTCTGTAGAGATCTGAAAATGGCTGTACACCGTCGCTTCCCATCCAACCTGATAGAGCTTGAGAGGTACTGCAAAGAGGAATGGGCAAAAATTCCTAAAGACAGGTGTGCCAAGTTTGTGGCATCATATTCAAAAAGACTTGAGGCTGTAATTACTGCCAAAGGTGCATCAACAAAGTATTGAGCAAAGGCTGTGAATACTTATGTACATGTGATTTTTCAGGTTTATATATACACACACACACACACACACACACACACACACACACACACATATATATATATATATATGAAAACATTTAATACTCTAATCCATAGCTACAGACTCATGGGTAAAATACCTATATGTTCAGAAACATGAAATAATCACATCAGTGCAAATAAGCCTTCTAAGCTATATGAATTGCTAGGAACTGTGCAGCGGTTATACTGGCAATGATGTAATGTCGCATATGTCTGTGCAACGCGTGTGTGTATGTATGCATATCTCCCAGTCACTGCATAGCAAGAGAGACAAAAGAGACAGATCTGTGGCAGACCGGATGTCATTAGTGGCTTAGCAAGGTCACATCTGCCGCTGAGGAGGTTTATCTGAGCCTGCTGCCTGTCTAGATTACAGGAACAAAAGATGAGGTTAATTACAGGTCAAGCCATATCTGACCAATGCCGTATTAAAAGGGAGCAAAGTTTTGGATAGTTAAGATGTGTAGTCGTTGTTGAGTGTGTATGGAGGTTGATCGTAGAGCAGATGTTTCTCAGCCAGAGCAAAGGCTTAGCAGATTTTCTGTGAAGTTCGTGGAAATGCGTGATCATCTGCAGAGGTTAAAGGGCTTAGTGGACTGCAGGATTTGATTGTATTTAATATATTATGTTTCTCCCAGAGGTCTCTGTTTTTTTTAACGCCATTTTCAGTCTGTAATGCAAGTGCCAGTAATCCACGTTCAGTGCTGACTTTATTGATCTAATGCAGAATGTCCTCTAGCGTAGAAGTTTGCAGATATGGTTTGCAATGTTAGCAAATCCTAAAGTCATGGATGGAGCTTCTTACACACAGGGTTGCCAGGTCCAAGTAAATTTTCAAACCAAGTAACAACTCAAAACCTGGCCAAAAGCAATAAATAGTAGGCCTATAACTGCGTCCCAAATGGCACACTATGCACTTATGTACTATGTACTTATGCACTTACATACTCAACAGCATTGTATATGTATGTAGTGTTGTCCCAAATGGAACACTAATGGGTTTTTTTACTAAGTGGAAATTCAAACCGTTTCCCAGATGACGTTTGACGGTTGCCAAATGAGCAAAATAAATAACCAAACTACCAAATATGTATGGTAGAGTGGCCAGACAGAAGCCACTCCTTAGTAAAGGGCACATAGCAGCCCACCTGGAATGTACCAAAAGGCATCTGAAGGACTCTCAGACCATAAGAAACAATTCTCTGGTCTGATGAAATTGAACTCTTTGTAGTGAATGGCAGGCGTTACGTTTGGAGAAAACCAGGCACTGCTCATCACCAGGCTAATACTATCCCTACAGTGAAGCATGGTGGTGGCAGCCAGGGGCTACAATCCAAAATAAATAAAGTAATCTAACATCAGTGCCCGAAAGCTCTGCCCTTTCCGCAAAGCAGCGGCTGTTGAGTGCGTGAAGTGTCCAACATTCCACACTTCATTTAAACAGTTGAATAATTGTATCATCCAGGTATTTAAGGTGCACTTGTTTTTTTTTGTGAATATTTCAGTCTGAGTGCACTTCGTACACTATTTATACTATTATTTGGTATGCACCTTATTTGTTGTCCTTGTCCAATCAGAGTCAATTGGTGGTTTTTCCACAAATTGAAAGGTTTACCATAGCTTCTCTGATGTTTTGTGGTACACATACTTGTACATAAAGTATACATTTTAAAGTACTGAAGGATTTTCCGTACGCTAAACACAACTTCTAAGCACATTTCTCAGAAGTGGGCGTGGCATCCTGTTTATTTACTATGTGACATTCTGTCAGGTGGTTTTACTTGTTCCATTGCTGCATTTTTTGGGTTGCCAGGTATGCATTGTGGGATAAATGCCCATTAAGAACTAATTACATTTTCATTTTGTATTTTTGTAGAAAGAAACATTTTAGTGACCCCGGCACATTATGGAAGAAGCCCAAAAAATTCTACCCGGACTTTGTATATTTTCTCACAACTGCATTTTCAAAAGGCCCAATTGAACAATTGAGCAACAGTGCTCAGTTCATTCTCCTTTTTTGTGTGGAAAACAACAACTTTTTAAAATCTCGTTCCAATATCCTGAGACCTTTGTTTATCATCAGAACATGAAGTTTGGCCAGAGGAGAAATGCTTGTGCCCAACTGAGCCTGGTTTCTCTCAAGGCTTTTTTTCCCTTCACTTTTGTCAATTGGTAAAGTTTTGTTCCTTTCCACTGTCACCATTGGCTTGCTTGGTTTGGGACTTGTGGAGCTGCGCATCAATGGATTTGCTCTTCAGTGTTTGGACTTTCAACAGTGAAAATTAAACCACACTGAACTGAACTAAACTGAACTTCAACTCTGAAAACTGACTCAGACACAGAGGACTGAAGAAAACACAGAAGACTGAAGACTGACACAGTTTCATTTCCAGTTTACTAGAACTTATATGTTAAGCTGCTTTGACACAATCTACATTGTAAAAGCACTATAGAAATAAAAATGAATTTAATTAAATTGAACATGAAGATATTTTACATGAAATCTGAGCTTCTTCATAGACAGCAAGGCTCCAGAGATGTACAAAGTTCAGAAAAGAAACCAAAAACATTGTCAAAACATTCTATGTGACTTCATTGGATCAACTACAATCATACAAAGCTTCAAGAACACTTTTGTGCAGCAATAAAACTGTAAAAATGATCAACTTGCAGACCTTTCCCAATCCCACTCCCCTTTACTCTCGAACTTTGCTTCTTGTACAGTTATTGTCTTATAGTAAATACTTTTTTTTTTTTTAAGAGCGTCCTATAACTCATGAGACCTGTTGAAGACAGGAGATCATGAATAGTCCAAAAGGTCCTGGTATACTTCAAACACTGTTCTTTTTTTGTTGTTCTTTTGAAGGAAAAAAGAAGTTCGAAAGGTCTTAGAGGCAATATACTGAACACTCCTACACCCCTGCTCTACAGCAGACGGGGTTGTAAATGTGTCTCCTCTTAGGACAACAACAGTGGTGACTCTTAGAGAGGAACAGTTTTATAAATGTCAGATAAACAGCCTTCTCCAGCCTGTCACACATTGGATAAGTACCACCATGGCATGCGACATTTTTACCACAGGCCGACATCGAATGTAACAGTATTTTGGACTTTAAAAGATGTGGAGCGACGCAGTGGCGCTTATTGTTTGGTGTGTGACCCCCTCCAAGTCTTTAAAATCTCTCTGCAAGTGATCATACAGGTGCGGATATATCTGTACCAGCTCTGCTACTTGACCCTCAAGTTTATTCATGTTGCTAACATAGTGTTGTTGTTACGTCTGACCCCCATGGATTTGAGATACAAATCAAACACAAGTCAAAGAAGGTAAAGTAGTCGGGGCCAATAACCTAGTTCACGGCTGCCCAAATTTGGTCCTGGAAGGCTGGTGTCCTGCAGAGTTTAGCTCCAATCCCAATTAGACACACCTGAACTAGCTAATCAAACCCTTTAGGTATGCTAGAAATGTCCTGGTAGGTGTGTTGGAGCAAGTTGGAGCTAAACTCTGCAGGACACTGGCCCTCCAGGACCGAGTTTGGATACACCTGGCCTAGTGGTTAATTTGTCGACACATAGCACTGAGGTACTCATGGCGACCCGAGTTCGATTCGGAGCTCAAGGTCCTTCTCTGATTCTTCCCCTCTCTCTGCTCCCAATACTTTCCTATCTGTAATCCCCACTGTCCTATCTTAATAAATATGAAAAAACAATACTAAAAATAATGATAAAGTATGGAGAGTTCCAGAACACACTCACTGATTGTGTAATCATGGACCAAAGATAGCTCAAAGGTGGTTAGGAGACTTGAAGACTCACAGTGACTCTGTGCAGTATAGAGGAGTACAAGAGCTCAGAGTTTGAGGGTGCCAGCGGTGGTTGAAGAGGGAGGCTAGATATGGGATTTCTGGAGAGTTGGAGCTGGTCGATGAAAGAGATTTAGGCCATGTCCACACGTACAGGGGCTTTTGATGGTATTTTGTTAGTATGAGTGGAGTTTTCCCTGCTTTCGTTTTTAAAAAAAATCTCTGTCCACGTGTGAAGAAGTGATGCTTCTTCCCACCATCTTCGACAGCCGGTACACACACACACTTACATCGCCACTTACCTATAATTGTCCCGCCATTCGCTGCAGATGCCTGGTGCACGTGTCATTTCACAGCATCCAGTAATTCCCCCCACACTCCATCTTCCCTCCGGTTACATTGAGCATACATTTACACACACCCTGTCTTTGTGTCTTTGTTTGTCCGTTTGTTTGTTTGTCTGGGGAAAGTTGGACTTTGCGCCAAACCGAGCTCAGAGATGGCGCTGGCTTATGACATCACAAGCCGTGCCATGGCGGCTCTACGCACTGAAGCTCCAACCGTACCATTGTCTTTGTGTTTGGGTAGAGCTATCATGGCTGGTCTTCCTGTTTAAGGAGAGCGTTGTTTATTGGATGGAATATTCTGTGTTTGAGTATCTGTTTTACAGATGTAATGGTTATATTGAGATTTATGCCACTTAGGTGAATGAGGAAAAAGTATGATTATGAAATTCATTCATCCATTCATTTTCAACCGTTTTTCCGGGGCTGGGGCAGCAGTCTTAGGAGAGAAACCCAAACTTCCCTCTCCCCAGACACTTCCTCCAGCTCGAGATCCCGAGGCATTCCCAGGCCAGCCGAGAGACATAGTCCCTCCAGCGTGTCCTGGGTCTTCCCCGAGGTGAGACATGCCTGGAACACCTCCCTAGGTAGGCGTTCAGGAGGCATCTGAAACAGATGCCCGAGCCACCTCAGCTGACTTCTCTTGATGTGGAGGAGCAGCTGCGCTACTTCGAGCTCCTCCTGGTTGACAGAGCTTCTCACCCTGCGAAGGAAACTCATTGTGGCCGCTTGTATCTGAGATCTTGTCCTTTTGGTCATGACCCAAAGCTCATCACCATAGGTGGTCCATAGGTGACCATATGGTCATGATGATGATACTTACCTATTATTGGTATGTCCCGATTGAGGGGTGGAGTCGGGGCTATTTAAGGAGACGCCAGACTCAGAGACGGGGTCAGTTTACCTGTCTAGTGAGTGTGTTGTGGCAGAACCGTGAGCAATTCTCTTTGTGGATACTCTTTTATATTGTATATATATATATATTTATATATTTTAATATATATGAGTTTTTTCTTTTTTTTTTTTTGTGTGTGTTGTATAAAGTCTATATTTTGTTTTGTTATTTTGGTACTTTGTATTTTTTCTTGTACATACCTTTTTGGTTTGGGGTCACTGTACATATACTTTGCATTAGACATTTTTTCATTCTTGTAAATAATTTTTTTTACACTTCCGGGATAAGGCCAATTTTTGTGAACTTTAAATTTGGGATTTTTTTGTTTTTTTTGGTGTTCGGTGTCGGACATCCCACGGTTGGTAGTAGACCCACTCTGGGAAAACTACGTTATTGTGGCGTCACAGTTCAAGATCGAAGTGTCGGCGTCGCAATGAAAACGTCAAAACACACAGGGATGCATGTTAAGGCATGCCAGCCAACATGCGACAGTAAAGACACTTTAATCCTGGGCTGCAAGTGTGAGAACAGAGGCGCATTACTGTCCAGTGGTACGAACGATGTAGAATACGCAATGCGTTTGTTAAGAATGTGCGGAATTTGCCTCATTTGCATCTTCTGCGACATGTTGGCCAATCAGAAAGGAGAAAACAGCATGCACGCTGATGTCACGAGATGAAAATTCTGGTTGTAGTGTCCACACAAATATTCACCCTGGCTCCTGAGTTTTCAGAAAGTTTTGGTTTCAGTCACCCGATACTCCTTTTTCTTGTGGACAAACTGCGAACCCGCTTAGAAGAAAGTGTGGTTGTGAAAATACCTATGTTCGTGTGGTCTCAGTACTCAACCTGTGGTTCAACATGACTTTGCCTCCTTAAAGAAATTAACAGTGTTTACCCCTTGTGCCACTCCAGTGAAACATCTTGGAACAGGAGTCAGGAACAGGACTTTTTGTTCTTACAATACGTTGTTTGCTAAATTTCCACCAGATGGTGCAAAAGGACAGTTTCTCAGCACTATTTCTCAGTGATGCTGAAACGGAGACATTTTTCACTTGTAAGTAGGCTTATGATGGTGTCAAATTTAATTGTTTAATTGTTCTTGCTGAAGCTATTATCACGGTATGATACTGACCTAAGCAAAAAAGCTTACTGTTATATGTATAGTAACAAAAAATACTTAGTATACTGCTTTATACATGTTCAGAGCAAACAAATGATCTTTTAAATTAAATAGCAAAAGGATGATAAAGTACAATAGGTAACACTTGATAGTAACGTTTACTAATGATTTTTTTATTATGTTAATATTAATAAAAAAATACAACTAAATTTTATTAGTTATTAACTCTATTTAATAAAATTATTATGAATTATAATCAGATTGCAGCTATTGTTTTAAACATTATTAGGCATTTGCTAAGAAATGAACTTGACCTAAGATTAATAAAAAAGACTTTGGCCTTAATTTTGCTCAGTGTTAATGTACAATAGCTATATATACATATTCACATAATTTTCACTCAATATTTCCGCATGTAGTGAGCCAGATTAACATGCGAAAATGTTTATGCTTGAACAATTGACCAATTACGTCTCTAAGCATTTGGCTCTGCTATGAACATCACTGCAAACACAGTGTGGATGTTCCTAAACAAAACACTAAAGTTTAAATAATACTTTTTAAAAATTATTTATTTAATTATTAATTAAACATTATTCTGAAATGCCCACAGTATCAGTATCATGCATGCTTATTATCATGATGTGTCTACTTGTAAGTGAAGATAAAGCAGTTAAATAAATGCAGCGGGTCCTTTAAACATTTCAATGCATTGAAGCATTATTTTGAAGTGATTTTTGTGTGGGTCAAGTGCCCTTATGTATTCACATACTTCCTAATATGTTTAAGTTGCTTTTTGGTAGGACTATCTATGAGAATTAAAGGGACAGTTCACTCTTAAATGAAAATGTACTTGCAATTTACTCACCCTAGTGTGGTTTCAAATATTTTTTCAAGGCTTTTTTTTTTGTTCTGTTGAACACAAATGAAGATATTTTGAAGAATGTTGGAAAGCATTGACATCTATAGTAGGAAAAAAAAAATAACATGGAAGTCAATGGTTACAGGTTTCCAACATTCTTCGAAATATATTCTTTTATGTTTAACTCAAACAGGTTTGTGACATGTAGAGGATGAGTAAATGACAGAATTTAAATTTTTGGATAATATTGTGTTGATGCCCTCCATAAATTGTAGAGAGGATAGACTGAAGTCCAGTTCTCTGATGACGTTTGTCATTTTCACTGATGAGCTTAACTAAAGCCTAGATGATCTAATTACTGTAGTATCAGGGCATATATACACACACACACACACACACACACACACACACACACACAGATTAATGCAAAATTAATAACAGTCCGAGAGACTTTTACTTGGTTTAATGCCAAAAGTTCAAGCATGCGTGCAATCCAATTCAGTACATGTATATCAGAAAATATTATGAATACATACATACATATCTCTGAAATATTGTTACATAATAATGATATATGACATCATCATTTTACAGAGTTCGAAAGAGTGCATCGTTTATTAGTTTTAGGTCATCGAACAAAGCGAAACAGAGGTTAAGATATAAATGTACAAACAAAATATAGTATAAAATACAGTTTCCATATGCATAGTGTAATATCCAGTGACCTTAATGACGGTTTGAGTCTCTGATGCAGTCGTTTCCTTTTCTGGAGTGATTTGTTTTGTCTTCAGCATCTCAGGTGTCTTCTCAATTTTTAGACATCATTTTGACAAACTCTAAATGAAGGAGATAAAAAAAAAAACAAGACATTTTTAACTAGATAGCTACAGTTGATGTACAGAGAGTTGATGTACTCTGTTATTTTAGTCCTGATGTTGAGAAACAGCCAACACTAAAATGCAATTCATTCATCTTCTTCTTTCAGCTGTTCCTAAAATAACCATATTTTCTTTGTGCTAATATGTAGTAAAGACCCATTTGTGGATTGGAATTAAATGGGATTTAAATTAGATTCTGTTCCACGTTTTTAGATCATTAAATGTTATTCAAACTAAGAAAGTGTAAGAAAATTGACTAAACCGCTCTTGCTAGTACAAAGAGAAAAAGAAAAAATCTTTGAAACCCTTATTTTTAAGATCGCAGATTAATCCCACAAGTTTAAAATCTGTTTTGGCCAAAATTTAATGCATAACATTGTTTTTCATGCGCGCAAAAATGAAGCAAAATACATAAATAATAATAAAAAGTATTTAAAATGAACAAATCTGACGGTTTTTTTCTTTACTCCACTGGCAAATGTTTTCTTTTTTTAATTATTAAATTGATCAGTGCTTATAGTGTAAGAAGATAACTTGATATCTAAACAATTGTGTATGTACGGAAATATGTTAATTTAACATACATACAAACAAATTAACAAATGTAATTCATTTAATTTCGAACAAGCACGTTTTTGATCTCTCGTTTAATCACACCTGCTGTCCGAGACACATGAGAGTGTGTGCTCGTGGCACATTTTGAGCTTAAATGGTCACTGTACATAGCCATGACCTACTTTTTTTTCCCTCTGGGTCATCTGTGGATGTTTGGGAACACTTGATTAATTACTGAAATACATTCACTGTTCCAACATTAACATATTAAAGGACACACTAATTTAAACGGGTCCAGCAGGACTAAATGTCCATGCATTTCTGTATATAACGGTTCTACTGTAGATTTTGTTCTGTGTGAATGCTATACAGTGGTTCTTTTGCAGGTCAATTCTGCAAAAACTTTCTGAGGGACTACAAAATAATAAACAAAATTGGTAACACTTTATTTTATAGGGATAATCCACCAAAAATGAAAGTTCTGTCATCATTTACCCACCATTGACTTGTTCCAACTAGTTTGAGTTTTTTTTTGTTTTGTTGAACACGAAAGAAGATATTTTGAAGAATGTTGGAAACCTGTAACTGCCAGCTTTTATAGTGAGAAAAATAAATATTATGGAAATAAATGCTTACAGGTTTCCACCATTTTTCAAAATATCTTCATTTGTGTTTGACAAAACAAAAAATGTTGGAAACCTATAACTACTGTCTTCAATAGTGGAAAAAAACAAATATTATGGAAATCAATGGTTACAGGTTTCCACCATTTTTCTAAATATCTCCTTTTGTGTTTAACAGAAGAAAAAAATGTAAACTGGTTTGGAACAAGTGAATTTTGAGAAAGTGATAACATATTCCTTAACCCGCATGCTAACCCTAAACTATTTAATATTCCTTACATCCTAAGTTAAATTAAATTAGTTGTTACACTCAAGGATAACTTAAGATAAAGTGCAACCAATTCTTTTTAAAAACACCAAAATCTAAATGTACACTGAAATCTTATTTTTTATTTTCCCAATCAATAACCATTATTTTATCCATTATTTATTTGGTTGGAAAATAATGTCATGTTTGTTAACATTTGTTGAAATAACTAATATGATTAACATTTATCTTTTCTTGTGAGTCTATGATTTGCCACATCTGTTCAAACAGTGTATTCAGAGAGCATGTCCTGCTTTTGCAGAGTTAGATGTGGGTCAACATATTGTGTTCATTCCGGAACATCATTCCTGTCCAAATATTTAATCCAAACGTAATCCCTAAATCTAACCCAAATCAGAGGACAATGATAGGGGAATAACAGTAATGAAGCACCTGACCCTGATTTTAAATATATATATATATATATATATATATATATATATATATATTTAGATGGCTTTTCTGTGTGGAGTTTGCATGTTCTCCCCGTGTTCATGTGGGTTTCCTCCGGGTGCTCCGGTTTCCCCCACAAGTCCAAAGACGTGGTATAGGTGAATTTGGGTAAGCTAAATTGTCCGTAGTGTATGTGTGTGAATGGATGTTTCCCAGTGATAGGTTGCAGCTGGAAGGGCATCCGCTGCGTACAACATATGGTGAATAAGTTGGCGGTTCATTCCGCTGTGACGACCCTAAATTAATAAAGGGACCAAGCCGAAAAGAAAATGAATGAATGAATGAATGAATGAATATATTTTCCTTTATTCATCAGGTGTATCCACAGTGGAATGAACCACCCACTATTCCAGCAAATGTTTTATGCAGCAGATACCCTTCCAGCCACAACCCAGTATTGAGAAACACCCATTAACTCTCACATTCACACACATATACTACAGCCAATTCAGTTCATTAAATTCACCTATAGCGCATGTCTTTGGACTGTGGGGGAAACCGGAGCACCCGGAAGAAACCCACACCAGCACAGGGAGAACATGCAAACACCACACAGAATAGCCAACTAACTCAGCTGGGACTCGAACCAGCGACCCTCTTGCTGTGAGGCGACCGTGCTAACCACTGAGCCACTGTGCCACCTCCACATGCAAATTATACTTTAATAATTACACAATGGTTAAACATTGCAATTAATCTACAAAGTACATGCGGTTCAAAGTGTGACTCCTAGTCAATAATAATCTCTACATCACATTGAAAATCCTGTGACTATTGCAGATGTGCACACAGAGATGCTGAAACCATATATGGTGCAGGCCATTTAATCTGATTGGATGATTGGAATGTTGTTACTGAACCATTAGATGTTTGGCATACACTGTTAGACTTTGCCGCAATTTTACAGTTATTTACTGCAAGAACGCCCAGTAAAATACTACATACGTTCTTTACAGTTCACTACTGTAGTAGCACTGCACTGTGGGTAAATTAAAACCTTTACAGTAATTTACTGCATATTAGGTATTTGTGGTATTTTACTGTAATCAAGTACTGCTACTGTAGACAAAAATGAGACTGTTAACGAAAATTATTAATTAACATTTTGTATAACAAAATGTATTAAAATTAGATTTATGAATGAAAATTACTTTTGTAAACTATTTAAAATGAATATAATAACAATAAATAATACAAATACTGCTGTACATGATCTCGTCGGTTGTTTGGAATTGATTAAATTCAATACTAAATACTAAAAATAAAGGTTTTGTACTACAGGTGTCCTGACATTTTATCCTACCCATCAGATATGCGACCAACACTGTATGAGAATGGTAGGTAGGTTAGGGCGATATTACAGCTTCATATCACACTACTCCACATTAAAATGTAAACTGGTAGCAAAATCTGATGGGTAGCAACATTTTGATATTGCGTCATCAAAATGTGCTACCTACTTTTTAAATGGGAGGTAGGACAATCTGACAAGGTGTACAATGGAAATAATTTGCAATAAAAGTACTGTAATAAATCTCATACTGTAAAATTAAATTGTGGTAAAGGGCATTTTACCATAAAAAAAAGAAGTTGCGGTAAGGCTATTTTACTGTTAAATAAATTTGCGGTAGTGCGCTGCTACTGTAAAACTTTACGGGTAAGTTACTGTAAAGGGACAGTTGCTTTAAATTGCTGGCAACAGTGTTTCCGCAATAATACAATGAAATGTCGAACAGTGTATACTGTACAGAATATTGTCAAAATATACTTATGTCTATACTTATGTCAGTTTTCTAATTATAACTATATTAACACAAATAAGCCTGCTGTCATTTTGTTCTTTGGTGTGTTCACATGCAGCTTTTTGGTCCAGATGGGACCAGACGCAGCCAACATAGTAATTTTTCATTGCTGCTATTCTTTGACACCAGCTTTTTTATGTGTTTAATATGATTATAATATTGGTTATAGTATAAGTCTGACTATTGTTGCCTCTTTGATAGGGCTGCTAACTACCGGCTTCCATAGTAGAAAACACTGATATTATGGAAGTCAATGGTTACAGGTTTTCAACATTTTTCAAAATATTTTCTTTTGTGTTTAATAGAGCTATGACATGATTGATATGATATGTAACAATATATCATTTCAGCATCGATATCAAAATGTGTGTGTCCGCAATAGTCACACCGCGGGATACGCAATGTTGAGGGATTATAGTTGATAAGCACAACAGTTGAGAATACATGAGATTTGTAGAGTCATTGCAAAGAATAACCATAACAGAGTGAGAATTTGCATCATTTGCATGTGTTTTAAAGGCATTTCAAGAGAGTTTAAAGCATTCGGGCACACAAAAGTACAACATTTGTAACTTTTATGAAGAATAATTTTACTGATTTAATACAATAAAGACTATACAGCGTTATTTTATCTACATTTTACATTTCATTATTTGTTTTCGGCTCCTGTATAGTGTTTGACTCTCCAGAAAAACATTATTTTGTTGCTCTATTGTAATTATTTTTGCTTGTAATTTGTTTATTATTTTTTATAGTTAATTTATACCCTTACAAAATCACCCCAATCAACCTAAATGAATGATTTCTTTCCAAATAGACATATTCAAGCCATCTGGTGAAATTGTATTTATATCTCACTATTTATATATTGTACAAAAACAAAATATTGCAATGTCAGAATTTTCCAATATCGTGCAGCCCTACTCTTTGACAAATGGCCTCTTTTGAAAGTCACTTTGGATAAAGGTGTTTGCTTAATTCATGCATGTAAATTTGTTGCACTATGATTCTTACTCACCCTCAAAATCGACAGTCCCGTCTCCATTGTTGTCTACTTCTCGGACCACGGCTTCTACTTCCCTCCTGTTTGTGTTTTCACCTAGCAGTTTCAGCATCGCAAGCCTGAGTTCTTCAGTGGTGATCGATCCGTCACCGTCCATATCAAACTACACAAAAACACACACCGTTAAATATTTACGCTCATTTATGCTGTTAAATGACAATATGTTTGGTAAATTGAATGATTAAAAAAATACCTCTTTAAATGCATCTTTTAATTCTTTCATTCCAATCATTCCAGCTGTTTCTGCCAGCAGCTTTGGAGCCATGAGATCCACAAAATCCTGAAAATCGACACTCCCTCCGACTGAAAAAGAGAGAGATGCAGAGTAAAGGTAAGCAGAAGAAAAAGTGATGACTCAATCCATTTACATGACGTTTATAGATTTAGTCATTTAGCAGATGCTTTTGTCCAAAGCGACTTACAAATAGACTGAACTGATGGATCAAGAGAATAATCTGAAGTGTTTTACCCTAAATCTCCAGCAGGCATTAATACAAAGTACTGTCTGAGCATCAAAAAACTGATTTGAGAGACATATGGCAAGAGACAAAGCCACATGTCTTTCGGTTTGTTTTTTTTCTTCTTTTTATATGTATGATTTATTACATTTTCCTAAAAGTAAATAAAATAAAAAAACATGAACAAATACTATAGTAATCTATATTACATACTATTTTTAGGGTTTTAGTCCTACTTTAGTAAAGTACTTGAATGAATCTGTTGTGGGGATTCTATAGTAATATAAACACTAACAATATGTAAATCCTAACAGTTCACTGTAAAGCTAGTACTTTACCATAATTAAAGTACGTAATTTACCATAAGCAAGTACTTTTCCATAATTATCAGTACTTAACTATAATAGTATGCTGTAGCATTCATTAAAGTGTTGTAGATAATACATTTTGTTAGTATGTTTCAAAAAGACTAGTGTCCACTAGATACTGTCATAGCATTTATTTATGTGGTTTAGGAAAATTAATACAAATATAAATGATATATATAATAATATATAATTTTACTTGCAAGAAATGTTGATAACATAATGATACTATTGCAAACCTGAAAAATACAGAGTAAATGTTATATAGGATGACCAACCAACCAATCAGTCAACCAACCAACTAACCAATCAACAAACCAACCAACCGGTGAACCAATCAGTCAACCAACCATCCGATCAGTCAACCAACCAATCAGTTAACCAGTTAACCAATCAACCAGTCAATCAACCAATCAGTCAACCAATCAATCAGTCAATCAACCAACCGATCAGTCAACCAATCGATCAGTCAACTAACCAATCAGTGAACCAATCAGTCAACCAGTCAACCAACCAATCAACAAGTCAACCAACCAATCAAACGGTCAACCAACTAAACAATCAAATCAGTCAACCAAACAGTCAAGCAATCAGATTTAACTTATTCCTAAATTTAACAAAGAATAAAGCCTAGATCACACTGCACTTTCACCCTAGACTTCTATTCATACGCATGTGAATGGTACAGACCGGAAACTAAGCTCGTACGACAAGTTTCGCTTTATCAATGTCTAATTGTCCTATTTTCCCCTCCCCTTTTCACAGCACCACCAGAATTTTACATGCTCAGCACTGTGACATCGGCTTAAAGGGGTGGTTCACATTGTATTTTTAATGCTTGGTTGTGTTTATAAGATGCAAAGCAATGTGTGGTCATGCTTCACTTGTAGAAAATCATGTTATTTTTTCTTTGATTATATACAGCTACTTAGCTAACATGAAAATGAGTGTGATATTTCCTAGTTCCTCTGAAAGGCCCGCCCTCAAGAGGCTCTGATTGGTCAGCTAACATAATGTGCTGTGATTCGTAGATCGGCTCCGCGTCACCACTTCAAGCCCCTACAACCAAGCACATTAGCGCTGTGTAAACAGAGAAGCTGTTAGCAAAGTTAGCTGCCTAAATCAGACAGAAAATGAAGAGCACACGCCTGAGCACACCTCACACCTGCTCTCTAAAATAAAATAAAATGTGAAAAGTGTTTTTCAAATATATTTGGAATAAGCATGTGTAAGTAATATGAAACGTTCTCATATCTTTTGCGAGTTTGTTATTTGAGATGTGGAATGCAGGGAAAGCGTCTGCATAATTAGAGAGACACTTAAAGCGTCCGCATAGAGAGACACTGCAGCGCTGCTGAAGATTGTGGGTGTTTACAGGGGTTTGACTAATAAATGTGAATTTGTAGCTAAATTGTTAGCAGTGCCAAACAGCATTTCCCGTTGTTTACATCCTTGTTTACGTCCTTGATACAACATACCGTTAACGTTAGAAACTGTGCATGTTAGTGATCAATTTTAACAAATAAAAACACTTACAGGTTGTGGCTCACAATCCACAGCTTCGTCGGTTGGAGGAGTTTTTACATAAATCCAACACTGAACTGGGAGAGATTCTGGAAGTTCTCCTTTGTCAAATGCTAGAGCTATATATTTATTATAATTCTCTGGAGCATAATTAAAATGACACTGTAAGCACTTTTCTCTTTGTGTCGTGTCCTTTGGAAACCCAAATACATAAACATTACAAGCTCTGTGGAAATAGCAGCGTTTGGATGGCATTTTAGCTTTCTCTGCTATAACATTACAGCGCCTCTGGCCACGTCCCGTTGCTGCGCAGGGTGTGTGCGCGTGGTGAATGCGCGTAACCTGAAGCGTTTATGATCTCACTAGCACGGATGTATTTTTTTTGTAGTCCCCAAATTCGTTCGCTGTAGGCTTTGCTAAGCTAACTCTGTAAAAGCCAATGTCTCCTTTTGCATTGAACTTTGAGCATATTACATTTAGGGATGTTGTTTATGTTCACACAGCCACATTACACATCAACTAAAGTTTAAAATATAATATCGTAGTGGTCCACCCCTTTAAGGTATCTTTAAGACAAACATTGAGTTTGAAGACTCTTCCACAGCAACAGAACTCTATATGACATTCATCAGAGCTTGTGATCAGTGGCAGGGAACTGCAAGTCAGTTTACATGTACATCAGCAGTCACTTTGCACTGTAAAATCCCACGTCCAACACAAACAGATGAATTATGAACACGTTTAAAAATCTTACGATTCATGTTGATGTTCTGGCTCAGTTCAATAAGCTCCATCTCAGTGGGCATGTAGCCCATCGTCCTCATCAGGTTTCCCAGATCCTTACAGCTGATCAGACCATCTTTATCCTTGTCAAACTCAGTGAATGCCTCACGCAGCTCTGAAACACACACATGCATACACACACATACATACAGGTTTTGGGTAAATGAATAACACTTTAACAGGAAAGAAATGTCCTCACACTCAAATTACTTAAATGTTTATGATTTTTTTCTTTAGGATGTTGGAAATAAGAAGCCATTAACATCCATAGAAATAAAACATAACATAAATGTCAATGGCTTTTTCTTCCAGCATCCAGCAATATTTAAATTCCAAATATTTGTATTTTAGATAAAAAATCATTGGAGTTAATCTCACATACACTCACCAGCCACTTTATTAGGTACACCCTACTAGTAGTGACTTGGACCCCCTTTTGCCTTCAGAACTGCCTTAATCCCTCGTGGCATAAATTCAACAAGGTACTGGAAATATTACTCAGTTGATACAAGGCAGGATGGATCCATGCTTTAATGTTGTTGACACCAAATTCTGACCCTACCATCTGAATGTCACAGCAGAAATTGAGGCTCATCAGACCAGGCAACGTTTTTCCAATCTTCTATTATCCAATTTTGGTGAGCCTGTGCGAATTGTATCCTCAGTTATTTGTTCTTAGCTGACAGGAGTGACACCCGGTGTGGTCTTCTGCTGCTGTAGCCCATCTGCCTCAAGGCTGGACGTGTTGTGCGTTCAGAGATACTCTTCTGCATTCCTCAGTTATAACAAGTGGTTATTTGAGTTACTGTTGTCTTTCTATCAGTCTGGCCATTCTCCTCTGACCTCTGGCATCAATAAGGCATTTGCGCCCACAGAACTGCCACTCAATGGATGTTTTCTCTTTTCCGGCCCATTCTCTAAACCCTAGAGATGGTTGTGCATGAAAATCCCAGTACATCAGCAGTTTCTGAAATACTCAGACCAGCCCGTCTGACACCAACAATCATGCCACGTTTAAAGTCACTTAAATCTTCCCCATTCTGATGCTCGGTTTGAACTGCAGCAGATCCTCTTGACCATGTCTACATGCCTAAATGCATTTCTGCATGCAGTTCCTGCCATGTGATTGGCTGATTAGAAATTTGCATTTACGAGCAGTTGGACAGGTGTACCTAATAAAGTGGCCGGTGCGAGTATAACATTTGACTTTTGTACAGAAGCTAAAGATGCTTTTTGCTTATTCTAAGACCAAGCTCATTGAATCACTGCAAATCAACAATTTCTGTCATCAAAGCAAAAATATTATGCAAATCAAAAATTCAAAAATTGATTTTTGAATTTAACTTAATCACTTTAACTGTTGATAATATTAAAAATCAACAATATCGAATATAAAACCAAATTGTTTGTACTTTTGCAGCAAGAATCAAATCAACATGCCACTGTCTTTTTTTATTTAATTTTTTATAAATACAATTTGTATTAAAACACATTCTAAGACACTTATGTAAATGTATATATAATATAATAATATAATACATATACAAATCTATATGTAATATGCTATTTTATTGTCTAATTTAATACCAATTACTACAATTAAAATAGATATTGAATATATGAAATATGTTCTAAAATATAGAAAATATCTGTCAAATACTAAGACATCCTGAAATGTATTTGAATTAATTTGTTTAATAAAAAAATGTCTAAATATCTAAAAACTAATAATTTATTTGGCACCGGATGTTACATTAAATTAGAAATAATTATTTTCATAATATATCAAAGTGAAACTAATGTTTGTTATTTTGTTGAATGTAAATTTTATTCCTTCAATAAAAAAATTTATAAATTATATATATATATATATATTTATATTTTCCCAGAGATGGGTTGCAGCTGGAAGGGCATCCGCTGCGTAAAACATATGCTGGATAAGTTGGCGGTTCATTCCGCTGTGGCGACCCCAGATTAATAAAGGGACTAAGCCGAAATGAAAATTATTGAATGAATATATATATATATATATGTATGTGTGTGTCTTAATACTGCAGATGTGAAAAATAAGGCAAAATTATCTGAAAGTGCAGAGAGAAGCCTATTAAAAAGGCAAATATTTTTTACTTAATCTTTGATTGTTTTATTTATATGTTATGAATAGTAATAATTAGTTTCAACTGTTCTCATTTGTTTTAAATTAAAAAGGATTATTAAATAAAAGCCATTTTACAGATTTGCGGTGGCATCTGGCATTTCACATCTGCCTTATTCTATAAGGTAAATCTGCTTATGTAAACAAACCAGAAAAAAATATCAGTTCAATAAAGTACAAAATCAATGAATATAGATTGTTTTTGATTTTGGGTTTGATGCAGTCACATTTGTATCACACAGTAAACCCAGTAAACCTTACCGTCTATCTCCTCGTCAGCAAGCGGACGGTGCTGTAAAACAGAGACAGTCAGAAATGCGTCAAATATGTGCATCGTTTTCACATATTTGCCCTCAAGTCTTTTGCATTCAGCAGAACTGAGCTTGACCTTTATGTAAGCTTTATGTAAGCAACAATCTGCTGTTGATGTCTTGGGACCCATTTTGAAAATCGTTCGCTTACATATACAGTAGATATCATAATATTTTCTGCAGGCGCTCATTAATCTCTTACTGTACAGTATATCCAAAAACATAAGAGAGATCGTTTTTTTCTGCTAGAGTCAGGCCAGATATTTATGGTATTAACAGATTTGTATAGTAGGAGATCAGCCAAAGTTTAGTAAAAAAAAAAAGTAATTTAATATAAATAGCCAGACTCTTCAAAATAAAGCTTCCAAAAGGGGGTTTTGTCCTAGTATCTTTTACTATAGTACATGGTTTTATATTTTGCTTAAACAGTTTTGCTGCTATTGTTGTGGAATATGGGTACGTTTTGAGATTAATGATTCATTTGGTGAAGAGGTTTGTTGAAGTTTGGTAATCCATGCAGTTAGATGTAGCTACAAAAATGTAGTATAAATCTGAATTCATATAATGAAAGTATAATGTATATATATTATTGTATCTGTATAACACTTTTGATGCATAAAATGCAACTCAAAGTGCTGCACAAGCATAAAAACAAATATTAGCTACAACATCGACAAAAGAAAATTGAAGATTAGAATGATTCAGCAAGTATAAGAAAATATAAAAGCATAATATGTCTATATAAATGTAAATATAACGTCAAAAATTTACGTAAAAAAACATAAAAATATTATGTTGTACTAATTGACACAGTTGCTTAAAGAAGCATTTTTAAGTGTTTAAAGCATGCAACTAAGAAAAGAGTATGTATTATTTATATTATTATATTATTATATTTTATTATTATTTATTAAATTGAAATAGTTATTAAAATTATTTATTACCATTAAAAATGTATAATTATAATACATTAATTATAATATTAAATACCTATTATTATTATTAATAATAATATTACTATTATTATTATATTATTATATTTTATTCATTCATTCATTCATTTTCATTTCGGCTTAGTCCCTTTATTAATCTGGGGTCGCCACAGCGGAATGAACCGCCAACTTATCCAGCATATGTTTTAGGCAGCGGATGCACAGAAACGCCAACTGACCCAGCCGAGGCTCGAACCAGCGATCAGCGACCTTCTTGCTGTGAGGCGAACGTGCTACCCACTGCGCCACTGTGAGGCCCCATTATATTTTATTATTTATTAAATTAAAATAGTTATTAAAATTATTTATTAAAATTACAAATATTTGCAGCTGGAAGGGCATCCGCTGCGTAAAACATATGCTGGATAAGTTGGCGGTTCATTCCACTGTGGCGACCCCAGATTAATAAAGGGACTAAGCCGAAAATGAAAATGAATGAATGAATTAAAAATATATAATAATAATAATTAATTATAATATTAAATACTTATTATTATTATTATTATTATTATTATTATTATTATTATTATTACTATTATTACTTTTATTATATTATTATGTTTTGTTAATATTTATTAAATTAAAATTGTTATTGAAATTATTTGTTACAGTTAAAAATGTATTATTATAATACATTCATTATAATATTAGATACTTATTATTATTGTTATTATATTATTAGATTTTATTACTGTGTATTAAATTAAAATTGTTATTAAAATTATTTATTACAGTTAATAATGTATTATTATAATACATTCATTATAATATTAAATACTTATTATTTTTATTATTATTATGATTACTATTCATGAGTGTGTATGGGGGTTTCCCAGTGATGGGTTCCAGTTGGAAGGGCATCCGCTGCGTAAAACATATGCCGCATAAGTTGGCAGTTCATTCCGCTGTGGCGACCCCAGATTAATAAAGGGACTAAGCCGAAAAGAAAATGAATGAATGATTACTATTATAATTATTATTGCTATTATTTTGATTACTATTAATAATAATAATGATAATAATAATAATAATAATAATAATAATAATAATAATAATAATAATAATAATAA
>CAIGQW010055694.1:3200517-3241454 GCA_903798125.1 Danio choprae | reverse complement strand
TACTATTATATAATGTATATATATATTAGACTATTATTTTATTATTAGATTTATATTATAGGTATTTGTCATGCTTCTTTAAGAAGTTATTCTAATATTCTGATTAGGTGCTCAATAAACATTGATAATTATAAATGTTTGAAACAGTTGTACTGCTTAATATTATTGTGAAAGACTTTTTGAAGAGTACAATGTTCAAAAAGCAACATTTATTATATATAACAATTAAACAGCAGAAGTTTTTCTAACAATATAAATGATGACAGCTCTTGGTACATTCTGATAGACAAGAATCAAAGTCTATTTTTAAATGCTATACTAAATTTTAGGATTTTCTTTCACAAGCATACATCTAATTTTCTCTTACTACTGTACTTCTTTTTCCCTTCTTTTGCTTGCTTCCAGGTTGTCCTGTTGTATTAAACCATGGTGTCCACAGTTTTTGCTGTGACACTGTCTGTCACACTGCTGCACCTGGCTTCAGGTAACATACACATACTTGTGTGAGTCTGCTTTTGTATGTTTAACTCTTCATGCAAAACATATGCCAGAATAGTTAGCGGTTCATTCCGCTGTGGCAACCCCTGACAAATAAGGGACTAACGCCTGGTTTGTACTTCTGCATCGAGTGATCGGCCTGACCCACGTAGCCATGCATTTATACTTCTGCGTGCTGTTTGTGTTGCTCTGCAATAACACTTCTGAAGCGCTAGCTGACAGTAGGTGTTAATGTTCCTCTGTGACGAATACCCTTAATGTACAAATGGCTCAAACTCGCTCATTTTGAGGCGGGAATCGGCGGACGTGCAACAATTTTAATTATAAGGTAAACACAAAACAAGTTTCAATCTGGAGCTCCTTCACGGGACTCCACACTTGTAAACACTCGCTCCATCGGGCTAGCGCAGCTCTCACCTCGGCCCACACTCGCCAGCGCTATCAAGTTGACCAATCACAGAGCTTGTTGAGAAGTGCGTGTCACCGTTGCCGAAGCGTAGGCTGTGCCGGAGCAAACCCGTGCCCTTGACGCAGAAGTATAAATCAGCCTTAAGCCGAATGAAAATGAATGAATGAATGAATATTAAATTAGCAGAAAGAACATACACTGTAATGAATTTTATGTAATGAGTTGTGCGCTTGCTTTCATTACAGTGTGAGTTTGACAGCTGTATGCTTTTTTCAGGTGCATCTTTAGGGACAGATCCTGAAGCTTCTCCCACCGTGACATCTAGTCCCCGCCCCCTGGGAGATCTCATCCATGCTGCACTTCTGAGTAAGGAGTACCTGGGACACACTCCTGGCAGCAGAGGTCAGTTCTTCTTAAAGGGAACACAGTCGGACTGCAACAAAATGACATGCAATATTTAGTTTTTCCACTAATAAAATACAGGAACTTATTAGAATAAATCATTTGTTTCACTTTCAAATAATGGTCCATTTGCTTATAATTACTAACACAAACAAACAATTAGTAATGCATTTATTATGGTATTTTGTCATCTTTGTTAATGTTAGATAAGAAAATATATTTAAAAAATCAGTTATTAGAAATTAGTTATTATAACCATTTAAGTATAATAATTATTAAGTATAATAGTTATAAATACATTTAAGAGGACTTCAACTGTATATTCAATTACAGTTGGCACAATTTATTAATCACAAAATCATGCAGCCCTGAAAGACAGCAAATTGCACAACTTCAGCAATGAATCACTTCAATTCCACCATTAGGGGTCGATCACACCGAACGCGCTTATATGCGTTGAGAGGCGCCTTTTTTGAATGATTTACTAACGGCTGTGAGCGGTGTGCATGCTGCTTATGCACTCGCAGTTGAAAAAAGTCAACTCTGAGCGGAAAAAGCACATCGGTCGCGTCTATTTCATTCTCCAATCAAATGAAAGCAGAGGCGGGGTTTCCGTTGAGGTGCCTGCAGTGTTTGTGTTGTTAAGACAACTACTGAGACTTGAAGATGGAGGAGAGACTTGCGGTTGCTGTTTTGAGTTGTATCCGGAGCTGTATGACTTGCAAATCTTGAATATTACAATGTTATTAAATGTTAAAATTATATTAACATCAACAGCAACACTCACGCACTGCGCTTCTTGTTTTCTTCTCAACAAAAAAAGGCAGTGAGGTGCCCCTCGCGTTCGTTGTGATCGGCCCCTTAGCATAATCAAAATCTGGGATTGTACTTCGCAGGTACAACTACTAACCCGACCCAGGCCGTCCCGTCTATTAAAGAATCAGAGCCCGCCTCCACAGTGATGTCACCAGGAATACTCACCACTGCAGTGACATCATCGGCTGTGCCACAAGCAGGCCAATCAGGGTTTGGAGGTGCTGTGACATCACTGCCAGCCGAAGAAGAGACCACAACCACTCTAATTACTACGACAACAATAACAACAGTGCACACACCAGGTATCATCACCAGCAAAGACACATCCTATAATAATAATTACAACCCCAATTCTAAAAAAGTTTGTAGAGTGCAATAAAATGTAAGATAAGGCCTTTGGCGTCTCCAGAATGTGTCTGTAAAGTTTCAGCTCAAAATACCCATCAGATTATTTATTATAGCCTCCAGAATCTGCCCATTTTGGTGTCTAAGTACTTTAATCCCAGTTTATTTGCAAAATAAATGGACGTGTGTGTACATGTTATTATAGAAACATGGTGCCTGTCAATCAATTTGGTGGGAAAAAAACGGCACTCCTACGTCTCGTTGCGGTAGGCCTCAAAATCACTGGGATTTGGATCCTATTTTAACATTGGGAAATTTTAAAAAAGACACTTACTGCGTTTCTATCCCTCCAATATGACAGTGGACACTATACATACAGACAGTTCTGTCCAAACAGCTTACAAAAGCTGATCATCATAGGTGCTCTTTTAATAAGAACAATGCAAAGGAAAGATCTCCAATTTATTAAAAAAATTATTAATTAACTTATTTATTCATTAAAAAAAGATTTTATTCTATAAAAAATGTAAAATCATATTATTTACACAATATTAGTTTTAACTTGTCTATAATTTGGCAAACGAACACAGAATAAGTGGAATAATCACTACAGGATTGTAAAGGCACTTTGACTGCACTAAATTGCTAAAATCATAAAGATCATAATTCACTCAAACATAAGTAAATCATTTAGGTATTTAAAAAGAAGTGACTCAAGATTGTAATTTTAATTTTTAATTAAAATTTACCCAACACACACACACACATAATTCTTTACAAAATACAATTTATTCAATAGAAAATGTAAGGAAATAAATGTATACAATTTCATACATAAATGATAATGAAAATTTGATATAATATTTTATAATGTGGCGCAGTGGGTAGTGCTGTCTCCTCACAGCAAGAAGGTTGCTGGTTCGAGCCTCGGCTGGGTCAGTTGTCATTTCTGTGTGGAGTTTGCATGTTCTCCCCGTGTTGGCATGGATTTCCTCCGGGTGCTCCGATTTCCCCCACAGTCCAAAGACATGCGGTATAGGTGAATTGGGTAAGCTAAATTGGCCGTAGTGTATGTGTGTGAATGAGAGTGTATGGATGTTTCCCAGTGATGGGTTGCAGCTGGAAGAGCATTCAATGCGTAAAACATATGCTGAATAAGTTGGTGGTTCATTCCACTGTAATGACCCCAGATTAACAAAGGGACTAATCCATAAAGAAAATGAATGAATGAATTTTATAATGTAAGTAAAATATAGTTGAATTTTATAAATATAATTTTATAACAATAATGAAAAAATTAGGCGGTTCATTCCTGTTATGAGCACTAGCGAGTGATCTAGTGGTTGCAGATGGAGAACTACAATTCTGCCACTGAACCAAACTACAAATGCCAGAAGTCATTGCTCCAATCACTCCTGCCACAGCTGACAGTCATTCAGACACTGACACACACAGCAGAAACTCATGTTCATTGATTACCTGGACTATATATACACCACACTTTCACACAAACTTGGCTGAGCCTTCTGCTACCAATAAGTCGGGTGACAATGGAGTTGAGGATCCACGTGCAGTATTTATTAAACAGAGAATGGTCGGGCAGGCAACGGTCAAACAGAATCATAAGGGTAATCCAGAAGCGTAGTCAGAAACAGGCAGTCAGTATAGACGGCAAAACAACATTAACAAGAAAACAAGGCAAGGGATCAAAAACACGGCAAGACAAGAAAAGGCTTCGTGATATTACAATAACAAGACTCAGCAGAGTTTGTGTTAAAGTGTGGTGTTTATAGGTTGTTTGCAATCATGTGGTTCTAGTGATGAGCGAAATTCAGATGGAGGGCAGGAAGTAAAAAAACTGAATGGGAGGAAAACTCGTAAAAAATTTTTCCCGTATTTCAAAGGAGATATAAATGGAGGATAAGCATGTATGTTGGGCATGATCCTTATATCATGAAGAGGGCCGAGTTTTCTACTGAACTAACATATATTTGCCTGTCATTGAGGTGGTAGATACTGTAAGCTGTTACATAAAAAAAATACCATAGTAAATACTATGTTTGGAAACAAACTATAATTACTATTAATTGAATTAAACTGAAAGTGAAGTAATTTTATTGTTGCTGTGGTACAACTAATTATTCAATAGGCTTCAGTTATTACACACCATCACAATGCACCACAGTTGACACTAACGTTACAGTATTTATTGCAGTTTATCAGTTTACTATGTTACAGTATTCGGTATCATTCATTAACAAAGAGTTATACACATTATACACTTTACTATGTTGTTCAAAAACATGTTTATTATAAATTACTATAGTTTTTCTCCATGTGGATATCTTCCAGACATCACAAAATAACAGATGAAAGCATACAAGCGTGGATGCATAGTCTACATTATTTATTTTTGTAAGGGGGAAAGAGCTCCACAATAATGACCGTCTAGTTTTGTCGCAAGGGTTGCGTTTCTTTTTTCTGTCGATGATTTTACCATCAACAAACATTCACCGCTGCTGCGCATCTCGATGCTCACTTTACGAATGTTTATTCTGCCAAAAGGCCAGTAAAGACATGGATTATTGCAAAACAAGGTGGAGATTTCATTACAGCGATTACATGGCAGGGTACGTTATTTATATCCTCCTGGATTTTGTATAAGTGTGTTGGTGTTTGTATCTGATTTTTGTATAACACATTAACATATTTATACACATAGCTAGGCTTGTATATAATCTTTATTGGTGCTGTCAAACGAATTATCGCGTTCAAAAAAGTTTGTACACATGGATGTATTGAATAAATGTTTATTACATGACGCTTTTCAGTTTTTTAGCCAGTTTCTTGAACTTTCTCCCCTTTATGAGCAAAAACTTTTGGAAGTCTATAAAAGCTGTTCGGCATTTCTTATGTTGGCCGATTTAAACAATTATAAACAACATAAAACAGAAATATTTTGATAATCTGATAGCGATTCCTATGTAGAAGAACCACTTCCTGCCCTCCATCTGAATTTCGCGCATCATCAATGACGTCATGTGAACACAACCTATATAGTCCAGATAATCAATGAAGATGAGTTTCAGCTGTATGTCAGCGTCCGGATGACTGTCAGTTGTGGCAGGAGTAATTGGAGCAATGACTTCTGGGATTTGTAGTTGGTTCAGTGGCAGAATTGTAGTTCTCCAGCTATCTGCAACTGCTGGGTCACTAGCTGATGATCATAACAATTCAGCTGTGGCAACCTCTGATGGATCAGAGACTAAGCTGAAGGAAAATTTATAATTAATAATAAAATAACTCATAAATAAATGAAAACACTAGAAATCTATTCATTCGCATCATTTTTGTACATTTGTCAATTAAATAAAACAGAATTAGCTCATCACAGATTCTAGATTTCATTGCATTTACGAAATGTCCCAACTTTTTCATAACTGTGGTTGTGTCAGACCATAAAAATGATTTCTTTATATGTCGTAACACTCAACAAACTGTTTCTCCAGTTCAGTGCAATGCCAGTCTGTCAGGAATGGAGGGAATAGTGGAGTCTCCTGATCCGCTCTCATCCTCGTCTGCCTTTTCCCCACTGGAGTGCACCTACAGCATCACCGTCTATCCTGGATATGGCGTTGAGATACAGGTGTGATTGCCTTGCCATTTCCAGTTTACCTTTATAGCCTTTGATAGCCTCTCTCAAGGTCACCATGGTTACGGGATGTTAGTATAGCTTGTGCATCTGGTTGGCATTTGCATGGGCGATGTCACTCTAATGAGTTCTGGAATCTTTGCACTTGATACAATCTTGGGTAACGACATCATTAGCTGTTGTTATGGTAACATCACCCATCTGTCTTGAAGGTGAAGAAAGTAAACTTGTCCAAAGAGGAGTCCCTCACCATTTTCGATCTGGGTGGTGCAGCGCTTGAGGTTTTGGCCAATGAGACGCTGATGAGTGAAGGTCAGGTGATTCGTAGCTCAACCAATCAAGTGCAGATCCATTATAAGAGCCTGAAGCAAAACAATCATGGCGTTTTCAGCTTTCACTATCAAGGTATGTTACTTGGGTACAAAGTATGTTTAGTTTGGGGTCAATACATTTTTTGCATTTATATATATATATATATATGTATGTATGTATATGTATGTATATTTTGGGAAGAAGTCTTTAAGGCTGCATTTAATTGATCACATTTGATCACAGTAAAAAGTAATATTGGGAAATATTATTTAAACTAAAAATAAATGTAATGTCACAGCTAATCCACTTTTCATTGATTTGGTGCTCAAGGAATGTTTGCTGAAAATGTTAATAATTCCTGATATACTCACATCAAACTTCTTTTTCATTCTGTGGATGGGCTAAAAATAAGGTTGCATCATAACTCTGCTGAAAATGTAAATATCTACTGCTTGTTTTTTTTCCCCTCAACAACAAAATAAATATAAAAATAAAATTGTTGACAAAACTGATGGGCATCTGCCTGGCATCAACTTCGCACACTGTCCTATCATAATAAAAATCAAAAAATGCTCCCAAAAAACTATAAAAAAGCATCAAAAACAAGCATTTGAAAAAGCATCTTATAATAGTGATGTGGATATTTGTACTAGAATAAAGCCACTTAATTTGTTTAAATATTCATTCATTCATTCATTTTCATTTCGGCTTAGTCCCTTTATTAATCTGGGGTCGCCACAGCGGAATGAACCGCCAACTTATCCAGCATATGTTTTACACAGCGGATGCCCTTCCAGCCGCAACCCATCTCTGGGAAACATCCATACACACTCACTCATTCACACACACACACACACACACACACACACACACACACACACACACACACACACTCATACACTACGGACAATTTAGCTTACCCAATTCACCTGTACCGCATGTCTTTGGAATTGTGGGGGAAAACGGAGCACCCGGAGGAAACCCACGCAAACATGGGGAGAACATGCAAACTCCACACAGAAATGCCAACTGACCCAGCCGGGGCTCGAACCAGCGACCTTCTTGCTGTGAGGCAAATGTGCTATCCACTCCGCCACCGTGCTGCCCCCTGTTTAAATATAGTTTAAAAAATTACTATATTTTATATTACTATAAAGCAAGCAAAAAAACCCAGTGCCAGTGTTGCTTTCAGAAGTTCACACTTCAATTTGGCTAAATCGAGAAAATGAATTCGTCTTGGTCTGACTTAGTTCAAAATGACCTTACACCTCTTTATCCTTCAATTAAAATATAGAATATAAAATAAAAAATATAAAATTGGCAGCACGGTGGCTCAGGGGTTAGCACTGTCTTCTCACAGCAAGAGGGTCGCTGGTTCGAGCCCCGACTGGGTCAGTTGGCATTTCTGTGTGGAGTTTGTATGTGTGTGTGAATGTAAGAGTGTATGGCTGTTTCCCAGTACGGGGTTGCAGCTGGAAGGGCATCCGCTGTGTAAAACATACGTGAGAATAGTTGGTGGTTCACTCCACTGTGGCGACCTCTGATAAATCAGAGACTAAGCCAAAGGAAAATGAATGAATGAATGAAATATAAAATTGGAAGCTGTTCATTTTTAGTTCTTGTTATCTCACAGTTCATTAACTAATGTTAACTAGCTTTAACTTTAGATTTTAATAATGTATAGTAAATGTTGAACTATGATTAATAAATGTGTACATATATTGTTCATTTTAGCTCATGTTAGTAAATACATTAAGTAACATGAACTAATTGCACCTTATTGTAAAGTGTGACCACGTTGGGTACATATAGTCTATAATGCAGTATAACAGGGCCTCTAATTCTTTGCCATCACATTTGATCAATTTAATGCATCTTTGTAGTATAAAAAAGTTATTTTTCAAAATGAATTAAACTATCCTCAAACATTTTGCATTTAATTCAATTGTTATATGTCTTTCTTGATTTGCCAGCCGTAACCGAACTGTCTTTTTCTTTTTAACACCAATTCCAGCGTTCCTCCTGTCCTGCTCGTTCCCTCTCTCCCCTGAGGGCGGCGGAGTGACTGTGACTGATATTCATCCTGGTGGTCAGGCTCACTTTCATTGTGATCCAGGGTTTGAGGTCAGAGGTCATGAGGTTGCAACCTGTTTGAACTCCACCCGACCCAAATGGAGCACTCCAGAGCCCCAGTGTGTTGGTGGGTTGCATTGATTTTTATTTGAATGTTGTTCATTTGCTTAAGTACACCTCTTTGTTGCCAGCGTACAAGCATTAGAGCTGTGGTGAAAACGTGTTGATTCTGCAGCGATTCTGAGATTTTCAAAATGCATCGATATTCTCTCTTAAATCAATCATGAGTGTAGTTTTTAACAGCAGATGATCCTTTAGGCTAGTTCTTAACAGCAAATGGTGCACAAGGCTAGTTTTTAATAGCAGATGGCGCTCTAGGATTGTTTTTAACAGCAGACAGCGCTCTATGATTGTTTTTAACAGCAGATGGTGCTCTAGGCTAGTTTTTAACAGCAGATGGCGCTCTAGGTTGGTTTTTAACAGCAGATGGTACTCTAGGCTAGTTTTTAACAGCAGATGGCGCTCTAGGTTGGTTTTTAACAGCAGATGGCGCTCTAGGTTGGTTTTTAACAGCAGATGGCGCTCTAGGTTAGTTTTTTAACAGCAGATGGAGCTTTAGGCTAGTTTTTAACACCAGAAGCCCCTCTAGGCTAGTTTTAACAGCAGATGGCACTCTAGGTTAGTTTTCAACAGCAGATGGTCCTCTAGGCTAGTTTTCAACAGCAGATGGTCCTCTAGGCTAATTTTTAAATACCAGACGGTGCTCTAGGCTAGTTTTAACAGCAGATGGCACTCTAGGCTAGTTTTAACAGCAGATGGCGCGCTAGTTTTTTACTGTACACTCAAATGCTCACGAAGAAGAGTGCTTGTCAATTTGGTAATTGGCTTTTATGTCATAAGATTAATGTAAGCACAGCTCACTATGAACACTCTTGTAATTCGCTTACTTTATTAATGACTAATTTAAGTTTGATTGTTGTGTAAGGAATTGGATGCAAGCAGAGTTTGGCTGTTTGTAAAGCATAGAGCGCCATCTGCTTTTAAAAACTAAGCTCAGAATCGGTTGAAGTGAGAATACCAATGCATTTTGAACATTCATTCATTCATTCATTCATTTCTTTTCAGCTTAGTCCCTTTAGTAATCAGGGGTCGCCACAGCAGAATGAACCACCAACTTATTCAGCATATGTTTTACACAGCGGATGCCCTTCCAGTTGCAACCCATCACTGGGAAACACCCATACACTCTCATTCACACACATACACTACGGACAATTTAGCTAACCCAATTCACCTGTACCGCATGTCTTTGGACTTGTTGGGGAAACCGGAACACCCGGAGGAAAACCCATGCCAACACGGGGAGAACATGCAAACTCCACACAGAAATGCCAAGTGACCCAGTCGAGGCTCGAACCAGCGACCTTCTTGCTGTGAACATTTTTTTATTATAAATTGTAATACCAAATTAAATTATTACTATAATTATTAATATATAATAAAATTAGAAATGCAGAATATAATTTTTTTTAATAAGCATTCATGTGTGTTTTTGTCTTAAAGCGGTGTCGTGTGGAGGATGGATCCGAAATGCTACAGTTGGTCGCATCCTTTCTCCAACCCTCCCCTCTGCAACTAACCATAGCAGTGGAAGCAACCTGAGCTGCCATTGGCTGCTGGAAGCCAAGGAAGGCCATAGGCTCCATCTCCACTTTGAAAGGGTGGCTCTTGATGAAGACAATGATAAGTAAGAGTTCACGATTGCACACTCTTCTGTGTCTCTTCTCAGATGAGAACAGTTTTAGTTGTTTGTTAGTGGATGAACAAACAAAGCAGTATCAATAAAGCCTATTATCTGTGCATTTGTTTTTAAACTGAAAAATAAACAAGTACCTTTAAATGAATATGCTTTTTTTAAACTATTTGGTCTTTTTTATTGTAGTTTGATTATTATCTGCTCATTCAGTTGCTTTGAAATATTCTGTTTTTTTAACAAATGTACAAGCTACACAGAGATTTGCATCCATGAGATCCTTGCAGAATCATTTTTCACCTTTTTCCTTCCCGTCATATTATCCCTCGCTCCTCCCTTTCCTAGGCTGATTGTGCGCAGTGGGAATAGCACGACAGCTCCGCTCCTCTTCGACTCAGATCTGGATGACGTTCCGGAACGAGGCTTTGTGAGCGAAGGATCGTCTCTCTTTGTGGAGCTCACAGCAGATTCCTCCTCCATCCCACTGCTGCTGGCACTCCGCTATGAAGGTCAGGAATACTGTTACATATTACAAACAAATATACAGTTAAAGTCAGAATTATTATTATTATTTTTTCTTTCTTTTTCAAATATTTCCCAAAGGATGTTTAAGAGAGCAAGGAATTTTTCACAGCATTTCCTATATTATCTTTTCTTCTGGAGAAAGTCTTATTTGTTTTATTTCGGCGAGAATAAAAGCAGTTTATGTTATTAAAACTATATTAAAGGCAATATTATTAGCCCCCTTAAGCAATATTTGTTTTCAATTGTCTACAGGACAAACCATCTTTATACAGTGACTTGCCTAATTACCCTATTTAAGCCTTTAAATGTCACTTTAAGCTGAATACTAGTATCTTGAAAAATATCTAGTAAAATACAATGTGCTGTCATCATGGCAAAGATAATAGAAACCAGTTATTAGAAATGAGTTATTAAAAATATTATGTTTAGAAATGTGTTGAAAAAAATCTTCTTTCCATTAAACAGGAATTGGGGAAAAATATATACAGGGTTGCTAATGATTCAGGAGGGCTACTACATACTTGTGGACATACGTAGGACTTTAACTACATACTTATTAGTATAAACCATTGTATAATTTTCAGTAACACAAACAGTGTTACGTTAAAGAATTTTGAACATGCTGCATGATTTTCATGATCTGTGATTTTGAATCAGCATTTTTGATCATTCACACTGCATGATTATCACAAACACTGATTTGCATCTGATTTTGGCATTTGTCTGCAATTTTGTGAAAACAGCCAGCGAGTGAAAATCAGGGCTAAAAATTAATTCAGCTTTAACTTATTAGTTCGCTTCCAGAATGGAAATTTTGGCAAGTGTAATAAAAGGCTTTTGAGGGAAACATTGCTGTACTTTCTTCCATGTCCTCATGAAGCATTTTCTGAATTTAGTATTTTTGTCAAGTCATTAAATTGTTATAGAATAAGAAGAAAAAATGTAATTAACTTAGGGTGTCAAAATTTATTGTTTCATCGGTATACTGTGATGCAGACGCAAACAATTCGGTATTGGTTCAGTAATAGATCCTAACCGGTTATTACGTACTGGCATCATTTATCTCATATACGCTGTATTGCGCTCTCTCTCTCTCTCTCTTTCTCTCTCTGTCACACACACACACACACACACACACACACACACTGGCCACTGCCGTTTACCAGTGTCACTCATGAGTAAACAGCGCCAGAGCCAATCACAGCCCATTCTGTTGAGCGTGTGACCTATCATAGGCGTTTAAGAACTCACTCGACAACGCTCAAAAAGCAAGCGGGATAATATTTACATTAGTTTATTTGCTATAAATGCTCATATTGTTCTGTGCATGTACTTGAGTTTTGTTTGATACCTTCAAAATGGTGTTCTTTGAGCAGGTAAAATTAAAGGTACAGTTCAGATATCTGACTGCTTATTTTAAAGGACAAAATTGTATTACAAATAATATTTAAATCATTTTTATTTAATACTTTTTTCGTCTAAATAATACAAGCGCCCATACTGTTTGCATTGATATTATTTTATATTAAAATACAAAAGATCATTCTAATATAGTGAAAACAGAAAGAAAAGAATGCCATACATGTATGTCTTCAGTGTTTTTTTGAGCCACATGTAGAGCGTATTAATGTTAATGATCTGCAGACGCACAGATTGTGGAGGGATTTACTGTAATCTGCAGTCAGAGGTATATTTAATGCAAGAATTCTTGTGCTGTGATGAAAAATAAAAAATTGTGTATGGAAAGCATCGTCAATGCACCGAGATATCAAATTGAGCCGAATCGATGGCATGATAATCGTAACTGAACCAAACCGTGAGACCAGTATAGGTTTACACCTCTAATATTAACAATTTTAGAAAAGTTATATTTTATTCAAAAGTTATGCAGTGTCTATGTCAAAAAAATTCACATTAGTAGGCAGAAACAATGGAGTTTTGTCACCAAATTTCACCAAATTAGGTTTATGATTAAATGAAAGATATAACAGAATGATTTGATATGCCATGTGTGTAAAGTGGCCATAAGAGGGTTTTCCCATTTCATATAATGTATCTATACATATCCATAACATAATGTATCCAATTTGCATATGAATGCATTCTTGTGGCGGCTTGAAATGATAAAAGAAATGTAATAATAGGAGTAATAACTGGCAGGATTTTCATAATGTTATAATAGTTTAGTAGGAATAATGAAATGTAATTTATTTCCCTATTCACTTGTAATGTCTCTTACCGTGCATAATAAACATGTTTGTAGTCCTGCTGTCCACTACAGTCAAATTTTAATAATACAGTTTAATTTTACATGACAAGTTACTTAATAACCTTTCCGTTCTTCTTCTTTCAGCCTTTGATGGCGAACACTGTTATGAGCCTTACCTGCCTCATGGGAACTTTAGCAGCAGTGACATCACCTTCCCACTGGGAACTGTGGTATCGTTTTCATGCGCTGCTGGATTCGTGATGGAGCAGGGCTCAGGAGTTATGGAGTGTTTGGATCCCAATGATCCTCACTGGAACGAGACTGAACCGGTCTGCAGAGGTATGACATTACATCCTCACATTTACCATCTATACACTACAGTTTTCCTTTAAGTCACTGAAGGAGGCCATACATTGGCAAGTGTGTAAACAAATTAACCTGCCTTACGGTAGTTTATTGCAGTGCTTGTGTGACAGGAACCGGTTCTTACTAGGGCTACCTGATATTGGAATAAAACTGACATTGTGATACTTTGGTCTTCTGATATATATAGTTAAAGTCAGAATTATTAGCCCCCTGTATATTTTTGTTCCCCAATTTCTGTTTAGCAGAAATAACTTTTTTCAACACATTTCTAAACACAATAATTTTAATAACTCGTTTCTAATAACTAGTGGTGTAACGGATCACAAAGTTCGGATCAAATTGTAGTTTTTTAGTCACAGATCGGACCTTTTTTAAGATCAGCCAAAAAAAGGTGGAGACAAATGTAATTTGCTTTCCATTTATTAAAAAAAACAGTACTGCAAGACACTTTTGGTTTTAACAAACAGAACTTAGAACCTGTCATTTTATTAAAAATAAAATGAAGAAATAATCAGCTGAATAAAAAGAAATGGTAAAATATTCAGTACTGTGAAAAATTCACTGTTACCACTACTGTTGCTCATAACACTAAATGTATAAATCTAACATTATTTGTACAACCCATATTTATTTTAAGTCTCATTTTCAAATAATGATTCAGTTATTCACTCAAAACATGTTTCATTGCTAGATGTATAATTTTTTAAAGAATTATTCAGTGGCATATTTTTGATGGCTGGTTGTCGCCACCCATTGGTTAAATAATGTAATTTCTGCCTACGCATATGACGGTGATTTTAATCTTTACCATAAACATCAGTGGTTTTATCTAAACTATAAACTGTTCTCCCAGTACTTCTGTGTTATTTGACTGTTTGTAACTTCATAACTAACTCAAAAGACTAAAGACTCAATCTCTTTCTTGATTTTTGCATTTTCAGAATTGATTGCAGCGATTCGAAGGATTAATAAACATATGCAAATCACCGTCATTTATAATTTATGTTGAGTGGTTGTTGAGATCCCGACCTTTTAATGATTAATCGTGCAGCGTACACTGAATGCATTGATGCAGGCTAAACAAGTAGTGACAGAAAACACCTTTAATGAAACCCACCACATCCCGAATAACCTACCACGACTTCTTCCGTCATCATTATATTTTACAGGAAAGCCTAGATGCATTCATACATGTGATTTGAATGACACGAGAGGTGATCTCTCTGTGATTGTTTTAAATTTAGGATTAATCTACCAGTAAAAAATTTTATTAAAGGGCACCTATGATGAAAATCCTCTTTTGTAAGCTGTTTGGACAGAACTGTGTGCAGGTATAGTATGTCTACAGTCATATTGGGGTGATAGAAACACAATAAGTCTCTTTTTAATTTTTTCTAATTTTCTGACGTTAAAATAGGATTCAAATCCCTCCCATTTTGAGGCCCACCATGCGGTTTCCCCGCACACCGAAATTGATTGATAGCCGCGCATATAATCATATCAACAAGACAGGACGTGTGCAAAGCAACCGGGATTAAAAGATCTGTTCAGCTTGCTAGGATTTTTTACAAGTTACATTTTTTTAAAAACTGTGCATGTTTGTAATAAAGAAAGTAAAATTGCTACTAATCAACACAGCCGCATAGTGTCAATACAATTATAAAAGAAGATTCTTCAATCCCAGTTTGTGGACTTAAATCTGGTTTATTTTGTACATTAACATAATGTTCATACAGCAGTGGATATTTATGTGTACCTTGTCACATTTGCCGTGCAAAAACAGTGCAAAGCAAAGTGTGTGCGTGTGTGTGTGTGTGTGTGTGTGTGTGTGTCTGCGCGAGCGAACTTTATAACAACATTGTGAGTGACTTATCGCTTCAGAAAGGCTTAAATTAACTCCACAACATATATACCGTTGTGAAAGTTCTTACTGTAGTAAGGGAGATCTGCTCCATTCTTGTCTGTCTCTGAGCTGTTTGTCTACATGAAGGCTATGGTTGTGACAAGCACATGGGATCGGTGGGCGGGGAGAACCAGCTCATTAGCATTAAAGGCACAGGCAACAAAAACAGCAACAATGTTAGAACAGCTCCCATTTCCCAGATTTAAAAAGGTATAATACAAAATCTGATAGATATTTTGAGCTGAAACTTTACAAACACATTCTGGTGAAACAAAGGATTTATATTAAATCTTGAAAAATGGTTAAAATCGGTGCCCTTTAATTCGTGGGCCACGTGTGTTCTGAACCTTGGGTTGTGATCCATACAAATCACGGATCAACTGTGATCAGTTACACCCCTACTAATAACTGATTTCTTTTATCTTTGTCATGATGACAGTACATAATATTTTACTAGATATTTTTCAAGATACTAGTAATTAGCTTAAAGTGACATTTTAAGGCTTAACTAGGTTAATTAGGCAAGTTAGGGTAATTAGGCAAGTCATTGTATAACGATGGTTTGTTCTGTAGAGAAAATAATATTGCTTAAGGGTGTTAGAAATATTGACCTTAAAATGGTTTTAATAAAAATAAAAATGGTGTTTATTCTAAGACTTTCTCCAGAAGAAAAAATATTATAGGCACTACTGTGAAAAATTCCTTGCTCTGTCTCAAAAATGAAACATATGTTATTAATTATCACCCTCATGTCTATCCAAGACCATCATTCATCTAGCTTCATGCAACAGGCAATTGGTCTAATAATAAGAAAGCCATTCTAATTTATTCCTAATTTTTCCTGTTTTCCATATTGTCAGCTTTGTGTGGTGGTGAGCTCACGGATCCGGTGGGAACGGTGTTGTCTCCTGACTGGCCACAAAGCTACTCTAAAGGGCAGGACTGTGTGTGGCAAATACACGTAAGCGAGGACAAGCGCATCGAGCTGGATGTGCAAATGTAAGTCTGTCTATTTAATGGTGCCATTTTGTGTTTAAAGTACACATGAAATCAAAGCTAACCATATTGATTTTGTTTGCTCACTTTGCTAGCTTTGTGGTGAACAATTCTTCTGTGCATGTCATTAAGAAAAAAAAATTGGTCTTGTAATCTAGAATTAAAATCTGAAAATGCACTTCCTGTTTGTTTTCAGTTAAATTCTCAGATTACGTATGTTTTAGGTATTGGGCGTGGCTAACATACTTAACCATGCCCCTCCAACTGTCAGTTTTGACAACAAACAGAAATGGTGAGCAGGAGGAGTCTGTTAGCTTGTAATAACTCTCCCCACTGTTATATAACTGTTAACTGTTCACTGTTTCAATAACTGTTTTCTCATTTAATATTTCGTTCCTCTACGAACTTCATCACAATACGAAATAAAAAAACGGCAGCTTTAGGTTCAAACTAGGTTAATTCAATGTTTTATTCACTTATATTTTGCTCTCTTGCAGTTTGAACATACGCCACAATGACGTTCTTACTTTGTTCGATGGCCATGATCTGATGTCGCATGTGATTGGTCAGTACATGGGCTCGAGAGAGAGGTTCAGGGTTGTATCGGGAGGTTCAGAGGTCACCATTCAGTTTCAGAGCGATCCCGATGACTCCACATTTATACTGAGCCAAGGCTTTCTCATCCACTACAGAGGTGAATAGTATTTTTCATAGAGACTTTCATAGTATTTTTCGTTCCTATTGTGCATTTTGATAGCTGATGGTTTTCAACATACTTCAGAATATCATCTTTTGTGTTCAACAAAAAAAAAAGAAATTTAGGTCAATTTATAACCACTTAAGTGTGAGTTTTTTGTGTGAACTCCAATTTTGTGTGAACTCCAATTAATTCCAGTATGCACGGTAATGTATTTTCGAGAGGGGTCTGGATGCAGACCTGGTGCAGTGCAATCTGAGTTGCATCCAATGCTTTTTAATGCGCTTACCTAACCCCACCCCTAACCCTACCCATCACAGTGACGTCACTAGCTCCATTGAGAGCATTGGGTCTGGCATTGCATCACTGAGATATGCAGTCTAAAAACAGGCGTCACTTTAAGAATGCAAAGATCTATAATGAAAGCATTCGATTGCTTTCCTAACTTTTTATGCTTATTTAAGAATTTGTTTTGTTTAAAAGAAAACCCACACGTTTAAAATCCCACTGTTTTTATATTTATTTCAGTGTTTTCATGCCTAAATAAAATGAAAGCACAAAACAGATTCACATTTAAGAGCAAGGGGCGTCCCCTGGTGGTTCGGCGGTATGGGTTTGCATATAGTGAGGATAGGCTCTTTGATGTTTATTGCCACCCTTCATAGAAAAAGTAAAAATATGGGAGAAATATGAGAAAATACCTTTACGGGATGATAGCGGGATAGAATTGTAAAATACGGGAGAATCCCAGGAAAAACGGGAGGGTTGACAGGTATAGTTTGAAGTATGAGGTGACGTGAATAAAACCGTTGATCCATTTAGGTGGAAGTGACAAACTACAAGCTTTCAATCAGTGTTTCCCAACCCTGTTCCTGAAGGCACACCAACAGTACACATTTTCCCTAATCAAACACACCTGAATCAACTCAGCAGAACATTAGGAGAGACTCCAAAACCTGAAGTTATTGGGTCAGATAAGGGAGACATCCAAAATATGTACTGTTGGTGTGCCTCCAGGAACAGGGTTGTGAAACACTGCTTTACATGCTTATTGCATGTTTTATATCTTCTAAACATGAATTCTGTCACTATTTTGGAGCATACTAGCTTATAGATATCCTAAAGACTGATAGTAACATCTAAAAAAAACATTATTTTAATTTCATGGGACCTTTAACTGAAGCTTGATGTGTCGACATGGAAACTAAAAGGTAATGCAGTGTAAATTTCTTAGGCCACCTCAGCATAATTTTCCATTCCATGACAATGCAGATGGAAATAGTTATGTTTTTCATGCCGATTTATCTAATGTTCTAAAAATATCACGAATCCCTTACTAATACCTTTTATTTCTTGCAGAGGTGGAACCAAATGACACGTGTTCTGTTCTTCCGCCAATTGAGTTCGGCTGGAGCAGCTCCTCCCACCCGTCTCTGGTCAGAGGAACTGTGTTGACCTATCAGTGCCAGCCGGGTTATGACATCGTCGGCTCTGATATCATTACCTGCCAATGGGATCACACTTGGAGTAACAGCCCACCCACCTGTGTGAAAAGTTAGTTATTTTTAGCTTCTCATGATTGGTTGTGTTGATAAATGGTTCACTTAAAAGTAAAGGAAAAGGAAATATATGTTTATTTACTGGCCAATCGTTTACGTTTATTAATTTGGTTTTTAGTCAGATTTTATTTTTTATTAGTATTATAGTTTATTAGTATTATAGTTCATTAGTATTATAGTTTTATTAGTATCTGTTGCTTGGAATGTATTGCTAGGACGTTTTAAATAGATAATAGAATGTTAGAAGATAATAGGAATAGAGGGGCTGGTACGGTGGCTCAGTGGTTAGCACTGTCGCCTCACAGCAAGAAGGTCGCTGGTTCGAGTTCTGGCTGGGCCAGTTGGCATTTCTGTGTTAAGTTTCCTTCTTCCTCCAGGTGCTCTGGTTTCCCCCACAGTCCAAAGAAATGCGCTATAGGTGAATTGAATAAACTAAATTGGCCGTAGTGTATGTGTGTGAATGAGTGTGTATGGATGTTTCCCAGTACTGGGTTGCAGCTGGAAGGACATCCACTGTGTAAAACATATGCTGGATAAGTTGATGATTCATTCTGCTGTGGCGACCCCTGATGAATGAATGTTTATTAATATGTAGATGTTGTGAGAAGTGTCAGTTACTTTAGTGTTGTGTACAAAGTCAAAATCTACTTTATTGTTAATGCTGCTACATGTACTGTACAGACATACTGAGAAGATACTCACAGATAAAATTAAACTATTAAATATGCAAATCAATACAATTCAAAGTGGTCATTCACCCAAAATTGAAATTCTGTCATCATTTACTCTTCTTTGACTTGTTCCAAAACCTGTTTTAGTTTGTTTTCGACCATTAAAGTTCTTGACAGTAAAGATTTGATTATTTGATTAATACTGCACACACACTCTCTTTCTCTCCTGGCTTTGATGTTCCTCCAGTCCAGCAGTGTCCTGACCCAGGAGAAGTGGTCAATGGAGCTCGCTCGGTACATCCCGAGTCTGGTTTCGCTGTTGGAACGGTGGTTCGCTTCACATGCAACCAGGGCTATCAGCTGGAGGGGCCGAGCCAGATATCCTGCCATGGCAGAGACACCGGAATGCCCAAGTGGAGCGACCGCAGCCCGAAGTGTGTCTGTGAGTACATTATATTTGATAAAGCAGGATCCTAAATGCTGATCCTGGAGGTCAAGAAAGAAAGAAATAAAAGAGCACTGAGACAATGTTATTTTAGCATCATTGAGCGGTTACATGTCATTGGCCCATGAACATTTCCTGCTTGTTGTTAAACTATTTCAAAACTGTCATATGTTTTGGTCTTGTTCAAAATTAAAGGACGTCTGGCAGCTCATATTTAAATTTTTCTCTGACACATTAAATACTTATTATATAGAACCTGAGGCCATAATTTCAATATTTGGTATTACACCACAGTCTTTATGTTTTAATAAAGTAGGATAAATGTGATTGCCTTTGCTACGCTTTTAGCTAGAAGGTTAATATTGCTCAAATGGAAAGAAACATTTTCTCCAACCTTTAAGCAATGGCTTATGGAACTTTTACACCACTTGACCTTAGAAAAAATACGATATACTATAAGAGGTTGTACTGATATGTTTTTTCTCACTTGGCAACCTGTTTTAGATCACATAAAGAAGATGGACCCCTCAGTTATTTTAGAAGAGTAGAACTTTTCCCAATTTCTTTCTTTCACCTTTATATCTTATACTTAATATTATTATTTATTTATATTTTTTATTTTAATATCATTCATATATATTTTATAGAACCTAAATGTTAAGAAAAAAAAAAAAAGTTAAATGCTATTTGTACTGCATGTTTCATATCTAACATGTTCAATAAAAACACTTTTCAGAAAAAAAAACTGAAACAAGAGACAATTCAATCCTTCACAGATATCATAACATTATTTATCAATACGTGGACCTTTTTGGATTCCTGGAAGCTTTGGAAATTAAAAACGTAAAACAGGAAATACGTAAGGACCATTATTATTGTTTACATCCCTTACAATGGTCTGTTGTAGATTTTAATATTGTAGGTTTAACCTTAGTGTAAGTTAGTTTTTATTTTTATATTTTCTGTTGCTATTTTAAATGGGAAGTTTTAGTAATGTTCTTGTGTGCTTGTGTTGTTTTTATCCAATAGTATAGTTTCATTTAAATAAAAATGATTTTAGCTTTATGGTTTTAGTTCGGGGAAACATTTTTTAGATTTTAATATTGTAGGTTTAACTTTAACCTTAACATTAATGTGTAATAATCTGTTTTTATTTTATACTTTCTATTGCTATTTTAAATGGAAAGCTTTAGTAATGTTCTTGTGTGCTTGTGTTGTTTTTATTAAATTGTATAATTTAGTTTAAATAAAATGATTTTAGTTTTATAGGTTTAGTTTAGGACAAAAATTGAATTGAATTTCTAGAATTTAAAAATGTCTTATTAATAGTTTGTCAAAACTAATTTATGCATATCAGTCAAATATTAAATATACTGAATTAATAAAACAAAAAATATAGAATTGAACCCAGAAATGAATCTTGGTTAAAGTTTTAAGATGATAGAAAATCTTACTAATGTTGAGTTACTAAATCATACACTACTATTCAAAAGCTTGAGGTCAGTATGATCTCGGCCTAATGATCAAATGACACAATGTGTCAACTTTTAATAATCTAAATTGGGTGTAATAAAATAAAGTGCGGGCAGCGCGGTGGCGCAGTGGGTAGCACTATCGCCTCACAGCAAGATGGTCGCTGGTTCGAGCCCCGGCTGGTTCAGTTGGCGTTTCTGTGTGGAGTTTGCATGTTCTCCCCGTGTTTGCGTGGGTTTTTCTCTGGGTGCTCCGGTTTTCTCCCACAAGTCCAAAGACATGCAGTATAGGTGAATTGGGTAAGCTAAATTGTCCGCAGTGAATGAGTGTGAATGGGTGTGTTTCCCAGTGATGGGTTTCAGCTGGAAGGGCATCCGCTGCGTAAAACATATGCTGGATAATTGACGGTTCATTCTGCTGTGGCGACCCCAGATTAATAAAGGGACTAAGCTGATAAGAAAATGAATGAATGAATGAAAATAAAGTGCCTTTCACGAAGCTTCTGACTAATAAATGATATTCTCATTATTCAACATAAAACAGTTTTACAAAAATCTAACAGCTGTTTTCAGCAAATGTTTCTTGAGCATTAATTCAGCATATTCAATTGATTACTGAAGGATCATGCGACAATGTAAAATATATTTAAATAGAAACACTACAGCTTTGCTACACAAATGTTATGTTGTAAAAAATATTTAAATAGAAAAGTTATTTTAATTGTAACAATATTTTGCAATATTACAGGTTTAGCAGCCTTGTTTAGCACAAGAAACCTCTTTCAAAAACATTCTTTCAAGTTTTGAGCGCTAGTAAAAGTAATGGACCCTTTTCACATTTCCGGGTTTCTCAGTAGCAGAAGTTGTCTTAGTTGGGTAAACTTACAGTGCAGTGAATGGGAGAGTACAACAAATATTCTTTTACAATCCTATTTGCTGAAATAATACAAGAAAAGCCTCAATGACGGTGTTATCAAGACTTTCAGAAAAAAGAAAATAATTGTGTGAGACTGATAACGACAGCCAGAAGAGAGAATTTAACAATGTTAAATTTACTGTCCTGTCCATAGACACACCTCGCATAAGCGGTAATTTATTTTTGTCATTGATGCAAAAATGATGTAATACATACATAAATGCATCTACATATACATACATTTGGAAAAAAAATATCTAAACATTAAAAACTTCCAAGGGGCCTCACAGTGGCGCAGTGGGTAGCACGTTCGCCTCACAGCAAGAAGTCGCTGGTTCGAGCCTCGGCTGGGTCAGTTGGCGTTTCTGTGTGGAGTTTGCATGTTCTCCCTGTGTTGGCGTGGGTTTCCTCCGGGTGCTCCGGTTTCCCCCACAAGTCCAAAGACATATGGTACAGGTGAATTGGGTAGACTAAATTGTCCGTAGTGTATGAGTGAGAATGGGTGTGTATGGATGTTTCCCAGAGATGGGTTGCGGCTGGAAGGGCATCCGCTGCGTAAATCATATGCTGGATAAGTTGGCGGTTCATTCCGCTGTGGCGACCCCAGATTAATAAAGGGACTAAGCCGAAATGAAAATGAATGAATGAATAAAAACTTCCAAGAATTGAAGATGCTGGTGTCTGTTAAACGCGTCTTGTGAAAAGGCTCATATTACAGATATTATGCAGATTCTTCTCCAATGCATCAACCTATAAACCATCAGTCAAACATATTCCCTCTTTTTCCTCACAGTAAAATATGATCCATGCCCAAACCCGGGTGTGCCAGACAACGGCTACCAGACTCTGTACAAGCACAGTTACCAGGCCGGCGAGACGCTGCGCTTCTTCTGCTATGAGGGCTACGAGCTCATTGGGGAAGTGATCATCAACTGTGTCCCAGGACACCCCTCTCAGTGGAACAGCCCACCGCCCTTCTGTAAAGGTGTGTGGATTAAACCACCTGACAGATCTTGACCCTTTTTTTGCCTCCAAATATCTATTTTTTCTGTTTTGTTAAAAACTCTACATATACACAGTTGAAGTCAAAATGATTAGCTCTTCTGTGATTTTCTTTTTCAAATATTTCCCAAATGATATTTAACAGAGCAGAGAATTTTTCACAGTATTTCCTATAATATTTTTTCTTCTGGAGAAAATCTTATTTGTTATATTTCGGCTAGAATAAAAGCAGTTTTTCATTTTTTTAAAACTATTTTAAGGTCAATATTATTAACCCCCTTTTTTCGATTGTCTACAGAACAAACCATCGTTATTCAATGATTTGCCTAATTAACCTAACTTAATTATCCTACCCTGCCTAATTATCCTAGTTAAGCCTTTAAATGTCACTTTAAGCTGAATACTTGTGTCTTGAAAAATATCTTGGCCAAATTCTGAAGTTTGTCAGTAGGGGGGAGGGTCTACCACCCGAACCCCTCCTGGCTATGGGCCTGATATATGTATAAAAAAAGAGATTAAGTATACCAACTGTTCTTATAATATGGCCAACACCACGGGCGTAAATCCCAGGGGGACAGAGGGAACGTGCCCCGCCCATTCAAGGGCTCATGAGAAAATATTGTATTTATTATTTATTGTACCAACCCCCCCCCCCCCCTCTACTTTTAAATGAAATTTACGCCCATGGCCACCACTGTATGTAGAGTTGCCATTTTTATCTGAAAAATTGACAGAACATGTTCGTTGGTTTTTTTGTTTGTTTGCAGTGGCCTATGAAGGACTTCTGGATGATCATAAATTGGAGGGTAACATTGATTATCATTGTAACTGTGTTATTTGTATTAGTTTGAACTATGCCGCGTAATGATGTGAATGTTGTTTACTTTGCTCTTTCAGTGTCTCAGTCATTAGACTCCACCCATCAGATGCTGAGTGAGAACATTGCATTGGCTATCATCCTGCCAATCATTCTGGTCATCCTCCTGATTGGTGGAATCTACATGTACTACACCAAGTGAGTTTTTCTGAATGCATTTGCTCATTGAATCCTATTAACTTTCAAAAACATTCTGAGTTCTTCATTATAAAGTCACTTTATAATGCTTTTTTTTCATTCATTCATTCATTTTCATTTCGGCTTAGTCCCTTTATTAATCCGGTGTCCCCACAGCGGAATGAACCGCCAACTTATCCAGCATATGTATTACGCAGCGGATGCCCTTCCAGCCGCAACCCATCTCTGGGAAACATCCATACACACTCACTCATTCACATACACACACACACACACACACACACTACGGACAATTTAGCTTACCCAATTCACCTGTACCGCATGTCTTTGGAATTGTGGGGGAAACCGGAGCACCCGGAGGAAACCCAAGCAAACATGGGGAGAACATGCAAACTCCACACAGAAACTGACCCAGCCGGGGCTCGAACCAGCGACCTTCTTGCTGTGAGGCGAATGTGCTATCCACTCCGCCACCGTGCTGCCTGCTTTTTTTTTTAATAGATTTTATTTTCTCTGTTTTGTTACAAACACTACAGACACTGGCATTAAAAAAAGAGACCAATACAGTATACATATATATACTTTTAGCTTTTAAAAAAGATCTGACAAAATGGGGAGGATCCTAACTTGTAGACAGTTTTAGGTAAAAGTTACTTTTAATATAAAATATTACAGTCTTGAGTCACTTTTTTTAAAGTAGCTGAATGTGTTACTTAGTTTTTACTGGAAGTAATGTAAAAGTATGTTTTAAAGATTAAGATTGGCTTACGATTGTAATATAATACTTTTAAAAGTATTAACACACAAGACAGAGTTGCCAGGTTTTTGCCACAAAACTAGCCTAATCACCAAATAAGTTAGCCCAATAGACTCAAAATATGCCATTTCATAAAATACATATTTCACATCACCGTATGCATTATACACAGTTTCATTTTTTTGACAATCACTTAATATTAGTAATAATAAACAAAAGTTATGTAATTTTAAGTTTATGAAAATAATAAAACAGTAAATGAAAATAATAAAACAGAATGAATGAAGAAGGCATGGAGGCAGTGGTTTTAATATTTATGCAGAAAATAATAATTTTTGTAACATTTTAATCCTTTAACTTTTTCAAATGTAAAGATATTTGTGTATTGCTGTACATCCTGTGTGTTTTAAGCAAAGTGTAAGCTTTTGGACCTGCATAGGCACATAACTAACTCTATGCTCTGTGCCGGACTTTAGACCAGCTTTTAGTTGGTCAATGGCGCGGCCTATTTCAGTTGCCTCAAAATAGCAATGCACCTTAAAACACATAGTTTCTAGACCGGCACACCCATGAGTCCACAAAGTGGCGCAAATAGATTTGCTATTTCAACAACGTGGTGCAAAACGTAAAAATAACAGTTGCACTGGTCTGAATATAGCAACAAATCGTGCCATACTATTGCGCCGGGTGTATAATAGGGTCTGATATCTTAAAAAATTAGCTTTCGATAGTATTTTGTTTGGGTGCAGTACCTAACATTACCACCAGACGACTAATAACTATCACCCAAAATCCATCACAAGATATGGAAACTAGAAATTTCAAGTTCTCAAAAGATATATAGTTTGTCATAATTGCTTTATGATTAGACTGCAATATTAGATTTTCAAAATGTAAAGAAAAATCGGCCCACTGTTTATAGGGTGAAAGAAGTAAGTTTTGACCTATTAGTCTTCCTACATGACAAAAAACAAGACAAATATCCAGTAAAATATGATGTACTGTCATCATAGCAAAGATAAAAGAAATCAGTTATTAGAAATTAGTCAATAAAAATATTGTGTTTAGAAATGTGCATGAGAAAAAATCTTCTTCCGTTAAACAGAAATTGGGGAAAAATATATACAGGAGGGCTAATAATTCTCACTGTAAAAAACTGTATATTTTTAAGCTATTTAAGAGTAACTAACACAACTGCTGTTTATTATTACTATGAATGATTAAGGAATAAAGTGCACAAAATGCAAGCCGGGTGTTTTTATTTTAGAGTTGCGTTATTTTATTGCTTTCTGAACTAAATAGAGTGAGTGCAATCATTTGTCATTAACAAAGAGCAAAAGTCCACAAGTTGACCAATCCGAAAGCCTGTGTTTCCCCAAGCTTGGTCCAAGTCATGTCTGGCCAATGTCTAGCAGTCTTATCAGATGCTGGGGGAAATTTGCTTTTGTGTTAGTTCACCAAAATGTTGCAACATCTCTGTCTGAGAAAGGGACTGCCATAAACTGCTCCTGCTTGTCTACTACATATTAGGCATTATTTACTTTATTTAAGAGAAAACTGGCCTCTGGAACCTGCCATAAAGGGATAGTTCACCTAAAAATGAAAGTTCTGTCTATTTTTAGTGGCTCAATGATTAGCACTGTCACCTCACAGCAAGAAAGTTGCTTGTTCGAGCCCCGGCTGGACCAGTTGGCATTTCTGTGTAGAGTTTGCATGTTCTCCCCGTGTTTGCGTGGGTTTCCTCCAGATGCTCCGGTTTCCCCCACAGTCCAAAGACATGTGCTATAAGGGAATTGGATTAACTAAATTGGCCGTAGTATGTGTGTGTGTGAATGTGAGAGTATATGAGTGTTTCCCAGTGCTGGGTTGTGGCTGGAAGGGCATCCACTGCATAAAACATATGCTGGAATAGTTGGCGGTTCATTCCGCTGTGGCGACCCCTGATAAATAAGGAACTAAGCCAAAGGAAAATTAATGAATGAACATAGACGTCTTGGCCACAAGAAGCAAGAAGCACTGAAACATCAGTGAGCATTTAATGGACATACAACAATAGTCCAACACTAGACTAGTCATCAAATGAATGAATGACTACACGTGAAGTCTGTCTAATTTGTGTGCTTGATGACTAGATGATTCGATTTTGTATGTTTACATGGACACCAATACTAATTAAGACAATACTCTGATTTCTCTTTAGTTTGATTATGACTTCGCTGTTTACATGGTAGATTCTTAATCAAAGTAAGACAAGGAGTGTTCCTATTTTAGTCACATTATTAAAGGGCAAGTACCTTAATCCAACTATTACGGTTTTGCAGTACTTTTCGCTTCATACAGGACGCACACACAGCAGTTTTCAGGCATTTGGCAAGCAAGAGAGTACATTTTTGGTGGGAGCGGGAAACAATGACTATGTTGAGAATTCTGGAGTAAATGGACATTATGAAGTGCCTTGACTTGAATGAAAAGAGATGAAATGGGCAGAGGTGGCCTGTTGCTTGAGAATTTGTATCCGCCGTCGTCTGTTTACACACATAGTGTGAGAAACAAACTGCAGTTCAACTTGTCGCAAGTAAAAAAAAACGGGAACATGAAAGGAACATTCAAAAAGCAACTCAAGTAAAAAATAATTAGATTACTGACGTCTATGTAAACATAGTCCAAATTTAGTCTTGTTTGAGCCAAAATGTTGGACACGGGATGTTTGAATGTCTATTAGATGTCTTTTAAACACAAAATTACATGTAAAACAAACTTTCTGTAAAAATAATGACATATTTTTCTTTTAAATGAAAAGCTTGTGTCTGTTTTCTGGCATTAAGCGCCATGATTCCATGATTTCCACATTTGATTCTCTATTAATAGCTGCAGCACATTAATAAAGTCGAAGGTCTCCTGCTGACTTCACAATTCAGTTATTTTCTCTGACTGTTGTCAAAGTCTTCTTCACTGCTGCTCTTTATTTAGCTCTCTCGCTCAACACCTCTCTCTCTCTCTGTCTGTCTCAGTGTGTGTAGGTGGCAGTGGAAGCCGATGTTCTGGAAGTCTCTCTCTCACACCCACTCCTACAGCCCCATTACAGTGGAGTCTGACTTCAACAACCCTCTCTATGAGGCAGGGGTAAGCGCTTATCTACTTATTCATTCATTTTCCTATGGATTAATCCCTTTATTCATCAGGGGTCGCCACAGCAGAATGAACCGCCAACTTATCCAGCATATGTTTCACACAGCAGATGCCCTTCCAGCTGCAACCCAGTACACCAGCTGCAACCCACATACACTATACGGCCAATTTAGTTTGCTGTCTTCAGTTGTGCAGATCTTACTATAAGTAGCATTAACTCACTGTAGTAAATCTATTTTGAATGGTGTTATGCAAATGAATCATTGTATCCTTTGAATCCTTGAGCAGATGTCTCTGTGTCTTATGTAAGACAATTTATAGGTAATATATGTAATTATTAATTATGTAATGTATGGTTGCAAGAGGGGCCTCACAGTGGCGCAGTGGGTAGCACGTTCGCCTCACAGCAAGAAGGTCGCTGATCGCTGGTTCGAGCCTCGGCTGGGTCAGTTGGCGTTTCTGTGTGGAGTTTGCATGTTCTCCCTGTGTTGGCGTGGGTTTCCTCCGGGTGCTCCGGTTTCCCCCACAAGTCCAAAGACATGCGGTATAGGTGAATTGGGTAAGCTAAATTGTCCGTAGTGCATGAGTGTGAATGTTTCCCAGAGATGGGTTGCAGCTGGAAGGGCATCCGCTGTGTAAAACATATGCTGGATAAGTTGGCGGTTCATTCCGCTGTGGCGACCCCAGATTGATAAAGGGACTAAGCCGAAATGAAAATGAATGAATGAATGAATGGTTGCAAGAGCTCGAAAGGAGAGCGGTTTCAAAAGAAGTCTTTTATGCTGACTAATGGTGCATTTATTTGATCAAATATACTGTAGAATTGCAGCAATATTGTGAAATGTTATTGTAATTTAAAATAACTTTTTATTTTATATTAAGCATATTTTAATATACTTTAAAATATATTTTTGTTTTATTTACATTTACATAAAAGTTTTAATTATTATTATTTTAAATATATTTTTATCAGTACTGCTTAATGTGTTTGGTGAATCATTGTCTTCAGGACTGCTTGATGAATAATATGAATTAATAATTTGATGAAAAGAGTTCAAAAGAACATTTATTTTAAATGTACAGTAAACCTCATACATAACATATCTTATGTACAAAAGAAATGTCTGTGTATTAAATGTAATGCATTTGTAATATCCGTAACATCTTACTGTATAAAAACATTAATTTCAGATTTTTTATTTAATTTAAGTATATTATATTTATATTTATATTTATATATTTATAGCGTCCCCTTTAAATAGTTATTTTTAGTACTTTTGTAATGCAATTGAGTAGACAATACTGCTTTAATTAAAGAAATTAAAATTTTTAAATATAAATTCCCATTTGAAATTGGTTAGTACCTTGCAGTGTAAAATAAAACAAAACAAAATATATTGCCCTGTTTAAATTTATTTAAATTAATAAAATATTTTTGTTCAGCACCTTGAAGTGTAAATAGCAGTGTGATATGGCTGTATTTCGGCACTGGTGGGAGGCGTGCATTGGCATGAGGCTGCAGGCTGAGTGCCTTAGTGACAATATACAGCCATATCGCACTGCTACGAGTGTGATATTGCATTTATACAACAGTACAACAGTATAATCGTGTATATAAAAAGAAAATCAAACACGGAGTGTTTAAAAACCATTTTGTATTAGGAACTACTTCCGCCATTCATTCACATTCGCAGCTGACGTCAGAACAGCAGAAATCATTGCAAACGTCACTTTACTTCACAAACGTCACTTTAGAGCTAGTTTTTGATTGATTCTCTAGCATAATGTCTAAAATGATGACAAAACAGGTGATTTTGCTCACATTTTAAGATTATAAGGCTGAACGGCATGAAATGTCATCTTAGTCTAGAGACATTTCCTAGTATTTCTCTGTTTCAATCGGGATTTCACAATAATTAACCCCAAAAATCCAAAGTAAAGCAAACACTACCAGATTACTATGGTATAAATACAGCACTACAACATACAAAAGAGAGAGATCGACTTAGAATGTCACTTACCTGTTCTGTAAAGATTTGTTCAGCTGTATGAAACTTAAGCTGAGAAAATGCTGTTTTTCTCCCCTAAGGCCTTAATATGCGGTCTCTGTCGCTATCTTGTGGCGGAACATCAACTGTCTTTGCTCTGCTCAGAATGACAGGCTGATGGATGTAATAAATATAATATAAATAGGCACTGTCCTTATAAATAAACTCCATAGTTGCAATCTAAACAACTACATTCTCGACTAAAGAAATCCTCAAAAATCCTCAAAAGTACATTATGTTGTCCAACAGTTGCAATATTTGTCAAACTGTAGTGAGTTTACTGATCTGCTGTCATTCTATGTGAGCGGAGTAATACAGAAGGTGAGGAGGCTGTACGAGTGTTGTTATTGCAGAATATCACACAGTTATCAGCCAAACCAGACAAGAACTGTTGTATGTATATATATATCATTAATATATTTACTTTTGATTAACACCTTGTAGCGTAAACTAGTAGGCAATAATGGTATGCTCCAGATCATCAAAATCAATGTGATTTTCCATTATATTCCCTATAAAAGTGTGTTTTTCTCCTCTTTGTCTCTCTTTAGGACACGCGAGAGTATGAGGTGTCCATCTGAGATGGCAGTCCGCAAATAAATCCAAATTGTGGTTTGAATGGAAAGGAGAAGAAACAGAAGGAATACAGTTATTTTTCTCTCTCTTTCTCTCTCTCTGCAAGACATTCATTTGTTTTATTCATCGCAACACACAAATCCTACTCGGTCTCTCTTCTCCCTCTCAGCCGGCAACTTTAACTAGTGTGTTTGCTTGTGCTCTTATGCAGGTGCCTGTAGTATGTCGGTGTGTGTTTACATGTGTGTGTAGGTCTGTTATTGACTGTATATGTACACCAGAGTAAGGAAATACTGGAAGTGACAACAAAAAGGTTGCAAGTACACATTAAAAGTATGAGCTCCACAGTCAGGCATGTTTTGTAACAAGGTTTGGTGCCTTACGGACTGAAAAAGGGATGAAGGAGTGAAAGAGAAAACAAGAGATGGGGAGAGAGAGAAGTGAGACAAAGATAAAAACTTTTCTTTCTTACGAGTTTTTGTCTTGTTTCTAGTCCAAATATCTACAAATTACCTTAAACCAAGAAGCATTTTCTCGACAAGCAAAACATATTGTCTTGTTTTCAGAAATAATAAGTCAAAATTAAGTGAGTTTTTCATTAAAACAAGTAAAATAATCTCAAATAGTCATGTTTTCGCTTTGAAATTAGATTATTTTGCTCACCTCAAACTTGATTTTGACATATTATTTCTGAATATATTTTATTTGTCTAGAAAATGCTTTTTGATTAAAGAATTTTTTGATATTTGGACTAGAAACGAGACAAAAACTCTAAGTAAGAAAAGCATTTTTTTTTTCAATGTATACACACACACACACACACACACACACACACACACACTTGAATATATGGTTTACAAGGACTCTCTATAGTCATAATGAATATTATACTGTAAAACTTATTTTACTTATTATATTTCTAAACCCAACCCCAAATTAGACCTTTAAAATTTCAATGTCAAAACGTTTTAAGTGTTTTAAAATTACAAAGACACAAGGCATGTCCTTATAAACCATCTTAATAGTGTATCTAGGTCATAATCATGTCATTACACAATTTCGTGCTCTTATAAACCATATAAACAAGTACACGTCCTCAAAAAATGATTTTTGCTGTTTGTTCAAACTACCTATTTAAAATGAGCTGAAAAAACAATTCTTTTTTAGGACAACTTAATTGTTTTGATCAGTCTACTTATTTTGATATTTAGACTTAATCATGTGCTGGGACAAATTTAGGGTTCCACAAAATTCATTCATGTCATCCCAACACAAATCGATGAAGTTAATTTAATTTTAAACTTAATTCTTTAACTTAATTCTAAATTGAAGTGGATTGAACATAAAGCAATTAAGTTGTCCTCCCAAAAATCAAGAATTGTGTTAATTTAGCTAATTTTAAATATGTAGTTTGAACAAGCAGCAAAAAAATTTTTCGAGTGCACACACACACAAACTTGTGTATATATATATATATATATATATATATAGTTTACGAGGACTCCGTAGGCATAATGTATGTTTTTTTATACTGAAAAACACTTATTATATTACCTTACTCTTACCTTCACAGGCAAATTTTAAGAAAGTGTCAAAACTCCATTATGTTATGATTGTTATGCACTTTGGATTGCAAGGACATAATACATGTTCTTATAAACCACTTTAATAGAATACAACTCTGTCATACCATGGCATTATACAAATTTGTGTCCTCATAACCACATAAACAAGTACACACACTTGTATATATGGTTTACGAGGACTCTAAATAGGCATAATGTCATTTACAAAAAAATGCTTATTATTTTACCTTACCCTAACTCTAAACCCAATCCTCACAGGCAAATTTTAGGAAAGTGTCAAAACACAATTATCTTATGATTGTTATAAATTTTGAATTACAGGGACATAAGGCATGTTCTCATATACCACCTTATTAGAGTACAACTCGGTCATACCCATGTCATTATATAATTTTGTGTCATTGTAAATCACATAAACAGGTACACACACTTGTATGTATGGTTTATAAGGACTCTCCATAGGCATAATGTAATTAATACTGAAAAACGCTTATTATATCACCTTACCCTAACCCTAAACCCAACCTTTACAGAAAACTGTGGCAAATTTGAAACAATAGTGCCAAAACACTATTATGTTATGATTTTTGTGCATTTTGTGCCTCATAATAGAGTACAACTCGGTCATAGCCATGTCATTATACAATTTCCTGTCCTCGTAAACCACATAAACGCGCACACACACGTATATAATCTGAAATGTTAAACCTATACTCTCATGTTCCCATGTTTGTATACATCAAGACAAGAACATATTGAATGTAAATATTTTGAATTGAATATCGAGTATATAAAACAAATTCAGTGCCAAAATACATCCCATAATGTGACGTCACCTCGCGTTTCCACCGGTTGCTATAGTATCTCTCCACATTCTTACGTAATAACGAGGACAATGCCAGCATTTCATATTGTTCTTTGCCGTTTCTTAAGAATCTCTTTCTGCTTGATGTTGAATGACCATGTTTCAGAGGAGCCGAATGTCCTCTCGCTTATACGGCACGCAACGATTGTATATTTTACCGCTTCAGCTTAGGATCCATGATCAATTATACTTAAAGTCATTGTTATCAGAGTTGATGTTGTTGCATATGCACTATGTCGAGGAAAATATATACTGAAAAAAAACAACTGCTTGCTGTGATGCAGTAATCGAATTGAAATGCTTTTTATAAATTGCATTTTTTTTGTTGTTGTTTTTTTTTACATCTAACTCATGGTTTCTTGTTACAATGCAGTGAGTTTCGTCTTTTCCACTGTGCCATTGCCAGAGCCCATGTCGTTGGGGGCTTTGTTGCATTATAGTATTACTTGATTGTTATTTATTTATCAACATAATATACTTGTCATGAAGACATTTATTTGCTGAGATTTAAGATTAAATAAAAGTCTCTGTTGGATGGTGAATGCGTCTTTTATGAATGAGTATGTGCGTGTAGCCATTCAAGTAAAACCTTTAATGTGCTTTATGTTAATGCAAGTCATTATTTGTTTAATGGAGAAATCATTGAATAAATGTTGCAAAAAGTTGCTTAAGAAATAATTATGTAGTGCATATACAGGGAACTGAAACTGAAACACTGGCCAATTTAGTGTTAGAGGTTTCATGGCTAAAGCTATAGCCAAACCTTTGGTCACTCGTCCCAATGCCAAATGTCCGTTTCAGTGGTGCCAGCAGTGAAAATCTTGGGCTGTGGACAATGAGAAACATGTATTGTTCTCTGATGAGTCCACCTTCACTGTCTTTCCCACATCAGGGAGAGTTACAGTGTGGAGAAGCCCCAAAGAAGTGTACCACACAGACTGTTGCATGCCCAGAGTGAAGCATGGTGGTGGATCAGTGATGGTTTGGGCTGCAATATTATGGCATTCTCTAGACCCATTACTTGTGCTAAAATGGGCACGTCACTGCCAAGGACTACCAGACCAATCTGGAGGACCATGTGCACGCAGTGGTTCAAACACTGTATCCTGAAGACGGTGCCATGTATAAGGATGGTAATGCACCAATACACACAGCAAAACAGACTGGTGACAGAGTGGTTTGATGAACATGAAAGTGAAGTTGAACATTTTCCATGGCCTGCACAGTCACCAGAACTGAATATTATTGAGCCTCTTTGGCGTGTTTTGAAGGTGCGTGTCGGGAAACATTTTCCTCCACAAGCATCACAGAGTGACCTGGCCAATATTCTGCAAGAATGGCTCAAAATCCCTCTGGCCACTGTGAAGGACTTGTATCTGTCATTCCCAAGATCAATTGATGCTGTATTGGCTGCAAAAGGAGGCCCTACACCATACCAATAAATTATTGTGGCCTAAAATCGGGCGTTTCAGTTTCATTATCATAATAAATATCACACTAAAGAAATACTTAAGGTTTTACCTCACAAACTTGGAGGAAGCCAACACACCTACAGCCAAAATAACACGTTCCTTCAATCTGAAGCATGCTGCACTCACAGGTATAACATGGTCATGTGTATTTGTGACTCAAAATCTACTTATAGTATTTCATTTTTCGAGAAAAATCATGAGTAATTAACCCTGGTATCAAACTGTTTAAAACAAGAACAATATTGGTTTGATGTGAGTATTTTTAACGATGGCAAATAATTGAATTATCAATGTTCAATGTGAGTATTTTCAATGATGACTGAACTATCAACGTTTTTTCAATGTGAGTAATTTCAGTGTTTGATAATGGGTAAATTATCAATGTTGATTTAATGTAAGTATTTTCGGCAATGGGAAGTGATTGAATTATTAACGTTGGAAATATCTTGGAAATAAATTAGCTGAACGTTCAATCATCACTTCATTTACCATTGAATATTTAACCTCAACCAAATGATGATTCTGATACAGCAATCAATGCCAGTCTGCAATCTGGGTTTCTATTTCTCTCCATCTCTCTTTTTTAAATACTAGTAATCCCATTAAAATCTGTTAAACGGTTTAAAAAGTAATCTAAAGGTAATCCAGAATACATTACTTACAATAAAAATAGAAAAGACTAACTACTGATGTTACAATCTCTACATGTTCATCATGTAACTTGCTATACCACTGAAGGGAAATTATTTCTGCATGAGTGTTGCAAACAATTTATATGGGTTGAATTTAAACAAATTCATTCATTCATTCATTTTCTTTTCGGCTTAGTCCCTTTATTAATCTGGGGTCGCCACAGCGGAATGAACCACCAACTTATCCAGCATATGTTTTACGCAGCGGATGCCCTTCCAGCCGCAACCCATCACTGGGAAACATCCACACACACTCATTCACACACATACACTACGGACAATTTAGCTTTACCCAATTCACCTATAGCGCATGTCTTTGGACTTGTGGGGGAAACCGGAGCACCCGGAGGAAACCCACACCAACACGGGGAGAACATGCAAACTCCACACAGAAATGACCACTGACCCAGCTGAGGCTCGAACCAGCGACCTTCTTGCTGTGAGGCGATCGTGCTACCCACTGCGCCACCGTGAGGCCCTTTAAACAAATTAAATGTAGTAATGTTCAACTTAATTTGTTTAAATTCAGCCCAAATAAATTGTTTACAACCACTTAAAAAAATCCAAGGAATCATGTTTGAGTCATATTTTTCCCTTCCAGCTGCAACCCATCACTGGGAAACATCCATATACACTCATTCACACTCATACACTACGGACAGTTTAGCTTACCCAATTCACCTATACCGCATGTCTTTGGACCGGAGGAAACTCACGCAAACACGGGGAGAACATGCAAACTCCACACAGAAATGCCAACTGACCCAGCCGGGGCTAGAACCAGTGACCTGTGGGCAATTGTGCTACCCACTGTGCCACCGCGCTGCCCTGTATATATATATATATATATATATATATATATATATATATATATATATATATATATATAGGACTCAAACATGATAACTTGGATTTTTTAAAGTGGTTATATATATATCAATTGTGTCAAATTACATATTCATTTTCAGGATATAAGAAAAGTATTCATAAATTTCATTAAAAATGTTTCTTTACAGAAGAAAATCCCATTCAGATCTCTTATAAATGGTTTAAAAATGTATCTAAAGTAATCTAAAAGTAATCCAAAAGTAGTCAGAATACATTACTAAAAAAAAATCAAAAAGACTACCTAGTGACGTTACAATCTCTACATTTTCATCACGTGATTCGCTATCAGTAACGACACTCTATGTATGTTATATGTTAAAATGACATATTTTCTGGATATTAGAAAAATATTCTTAAATTATGTTAAAACTATTTCTGTACAGAAGAAAATCCCATTCAGATCTCTTATAAATGGTTTAAAAAGTAATCTAAAGTTACTTAAAAATATCGAAAAGACTACCTGACATCTCTATATTTTCATCAAGTAATTTGCTATTAACGGCACTTTTTATGAATATTATTCATTCATTCATTTTCTTTTCGGCTTAGTCCCTCTATTAATCTGGAGTCGCCACAGTGGAATGAACCGCCAACATATCCAGCATATGTTTTATGCAGCAGATGCCCTTCCAGCTGCAACCCAAAATTACGTGATGAACCCAAAATATGTCAAACTTACATATTCATTTTCAGGTAATAAGAAAATATTTTCATATTTCGTAAAAATGTTAAAAGAAAAAACGTTACAGAAATATTACCGTTGTCCTGGTAAAAACGCCCTTCACGATTGGCTGACCTTAGGTTGCAGGGGCGGAATTATCTCGGTTGACAGACGTTGATGCGGACCAATCAGTGACCGAGGGACACTCCTCGCGAGGGGGAGCAGCCATTGTCAACCCACAACAAGCAAGAAAGAGGAAGAAGACGGTTGAGCTGCGAGACAACAGAGGAAACTATGATTTGTAGAAAAATCATGACGAGTTTATTGTAACAAATACAACAGCCAGCTCGCGAGAACTTATATTTAATGCACCTTATCGCGGCGGTGACCCAGCTCGGTGAGTGTTTTCCTCGTTGACAGCCATTCCAATGACATCTCAAGCTAGCTCAGAGGCTAATAATGAGCTTATCAATACAAGACAGACCTCTTACGTGGTAAACAGATTCTCTAAATGCATCTCTATATAACTGTTGAGTCGCTAAATGGCTGTCTAATGGTGGGAAATCAATTTGGTGTGGTCTAGACGAGGATTAGCGAGATGTCTCAGCTGGAGTTAAGATCTTTCTGAATGTGTTGACCTAATTCTGTCCATTTCCCCTGGTATCAGGACAGAAACACATCTGTGTGGGGTGGACAGATATTCACGACCCTCCAGGGTGTCACTAAACCAGTGGTATTACTCACATGTTTGGGTTTTTAGGGATGAGATCACTGGATGCTTTGTTATAGATGCTAAATGCATTGCTTTCTGATCGTTGTTTTCTTTGTTGATGAGGTGAAGTTGGTTTTATATTCACACATTCGGGATTTTCCCCTCATAAAATAATTAGTAAAGTAGTAAAATCATATTAGCAGCCAATGGCTATCAAATTATGTCAATGTTCAGTCAAATAAATAGTGCTAATGTTGTTTTGAAGTCATACTTGCTTATGATTTCAGACTGAATATTCAAAGTACCGTGGTAAACAATATACGGAGTATATGGAGCATATCAAAAGTTGTCACTGAACGAATGTGCGAATATAAAAACTTTACCTTAATTTCTTTGTTTTATTGGTTCTTAAATAGTTTCAGTGTTTGTCACATAAGGTGTGCATGGTTTATGGTGTACAATAACATGGTCATGTGTATTTCTGAATATGTTACAACATTTATTGGTTTGTTTTGCCCTCGTAAAGTTTTGTGCCTTTCATAATCTTTGATGTTTCCTTTTAAGGGAAGTGTTTGGCCCCAAAATATGCTGATATTGAGTTAAAGTAACAAAAGAAACCATTTGTTTGAAAAACCTTTCATACAACGAAAGTATTGTATATGATTAATGTCAATCTTAAATATATTTTAATATATGTTTCATTAAATGATCCATATTAAGGCTGCACGATATTGGAAAAATTAAACATTGCGATATTTTGTTATTCTGCGACTATATTGCAATATAAATTGCAATTTCATCGGATGACGTAAATATTTCTACTTGTAAAGAATTTATATTTTTAGATTGATAGTTTTGGATTATTCTGTAGGAGGGTGCATCTGCATAAAATACAATAAACAATCTATAAAAAAGTAAAGTCTTCATTTTATAAATAATTCAATAAAATTAATCATTATTAAAGTTACAAATGGAACAACTTCTTAAGCCTGAATGCTTTTAAAGTCCTCATATAGTCACAGGCCACAAAAACACATGCAATCCATAAATTCTAATCCGACTCAACGTTGCATATCCTACGATGTGACTATTGTGAGCAATCACATTGCAAAGTTGATGCTGAAATGATATATTGTGCAGCCCTAATCCACATGACTGTGGTACCACATGTTTTTTTTTTTAACCATATGAACGTTTTGCAGTCATATTATGAGCTGATGTTGATCTGTGAATATTGTAATTCTCAGTGGGGTGTTTGATGCTATGTGTGAATTTCAGAACCACATCATTTTTGATCAGACAATTTCTAGCAGCTTTTTAATTAAATATATCTGTACAGTAAGTTTGTGAAAGAATCATTCAGGCCAGTTTTTAAACTGCATCTGCTGATTCACTCACAAGAGCAATTTAATGTCTTCAGAAATTGGATATCACTACTTTTTTCATCTGGGACTAATAACCATGCAAACATGACAAGTACCAAATCACATAAATAACCGCACTTTCCTATCTTGATGCTCAGCAGATTGTCTAAATGAATTCATCTGCCGGTACATGATTGGCTGATAAGATGTAAAGTGGCCAATGAGTGCAGTGCATGAATTATGTGAATCACTTTTGTGCTGCTATTTTTTGTTTTATAATTTTAGTTCAGTAGAAGTAATAAAATCATAAACCATTCACCAAATAAAATCATTGGTGAATTACTTTTCCATTTGTGACTACAAACCTAGTCATATATATTTTTTTAATTATGATTTTCATAATCTGAAAGCTATGCCCCTTTTTACAAGATGTAAAATAATTCTCTGATGTCCCTGGAGTGTGTATGTGAAGTTTCAGCTCAAAATAAAACAGAAATAACTCTAACAGGTCTATAAATCGTTGAAACTGCTAATTGTGCCGTTTTAGTGACTGTCGCTTTAAATTCAAATGAGATTGTGGTCTTTTCAAAAGAGGGCGGAGCTACAAATGCCTGTGTGTCAGCATAGTGGCAGATTCAAAAACAAGACTAACGTCCTATGCTAATGAGGTTGAGATCGTCCCTAATGGGCGGGGCTTTCCCCCTCTTATGACACGTACAAACAGCAGAATGCCAATCAAAGTGTTTCTGCAGACTTTTTATGATGTGTGATTATAAAACATAAAATGAATACATTTTTACCATTAGAAGCTGCTTATATTCACAGACCCCTTCTAAAAGTGAATTCTAGTTTTGACTTATTGTATTGTTAGCTATTTCTACAAATATACCCATGCAACTTAAAACTGGTTATATATATTTTTTTGAGCCACCTCTCCATACCACTTATAATAACTTCTCATAACCACCAAATTCTGTCTGCTTTGCATGTCTGTGTGTGTGTATCTACAGGCAGCAGATAAGCAGTATTTGAGGTGTACTCCCCTGATGTCTGCTGAGGCATCTGGTTCGTCTGGTGGGAGTGCGGTGACTGTGTCCGGGTCTTCCCCATCGTCCTCCAGCCATGTTGGGGAAGAAAAGCCTGGCAGGAGTCTGGCGAGCAGCAAGTACGTAAAGCTCAATGTTGGGGGAACTCTCCACTACACCACGGTCCAGACGCTTAGCAAAGAAGACAGCTTGCTCAGGAGTATTTGTGATGGGAGTACAGAAGTCAGCATCGACTCTGAGGGTAAGAAACAGCATGTAAATGTGTTGTTATATGCCACTTTTTCGAAAGTTTGTGGCCAGTAAGTAGCTATGTTTCCATCCACCTATTTTTATGCGCATTTTGGATATGTGTATAAAAAACAGTTGATGGAGATGCCAAGATGTGCATCAATTTTGAAAATGCGCATAAAAAACATATGCACAGTAGGGTAAACTTTTTATTAGATAAGAAAAGATGCCCATGAACTACGATGGAAACACTTTTACCGAACAAATTCCAGTATGCACATTAAAAAAAGTCATGTGATTTTGTTATGAGATCATGTGATGATAAAAATGTGTGTGAATGGACAAACCAGCAGGTTGACGCCTCAACCGTTTCAGTATTAGTGTTATTATATTATTAATTACCTCCAGAATAGTCCGTGTCTCATCCCTTCAAATGCCACCACTCGTTCATTGCGTGTCGGCATTGTCTTCTGAGGCACAAGTCATTTATTAAATGAAGAAAAGATTCACGCAGCTTCTCCTACCACAGCAAATTCCGTCTTTACTGTTGATATTTAATCAGGAAGGGACGATTTTGTTCTCTTTGACTCGTTGAATGGAAACGCTGCTTTATTCGCATGTCTTTTATGCCATATTCCACTTTTGCTCATAAATTTAATTAGCATCTTTGGATGGAAAAATAGCTAATGATAGGATATGCTGAATAAGTTGGCGGTTCATTCTGCTGTGGCAACCCCAGATTAATATAGGGACTAAGCCGAAAAGAAAATGAATGAATGAATAATCACATAAACGTTTTTATTTTATTTTTATATTATATATTTTTGTATTTGTTTGTATATTTATTTTAATTATTATATTTTGTAATTGTTTTATA